>BQNB010051900.1:0-40750 GCA_026074375.1 Tanacetum coccineum
CGAGTCAAAGAAATGACGCTTTCCTTTTTTATGCTCTCGACATCATTAACAACTACCGAGGTCGTGTGGTTGTTAAGATCTAGGTTTAACAATTACAACTAATTTCTCTCGCTTTGATATCATGTATCGCGCACGTGTCGTGCTAGTTCCAAATTAAAATATCGATACACATATCATGAGAAACTTTGCAAATCAATAAAAGTTCATTAGAGACGTATATGAAAAGTACAATAGTGGGTCACACCAACATTCTAAAAAAGAAAGGCTTTACTTGGTTTGAGTTTGTGTGACGATGAGTTCATACCCCGTGTATTAGTTAGATAATGTGTCAAAAAACATGATTAAAAAAAATACAAGAGTGGTGCAAATGTTTTCACTTTCACAATTGTGGTTTTGCGTCTACTTAAACTCTTAATGACAACTGGATCTAGGCTCGTTAAGCTATGTATTTGTGTAACCATTAACAGGGATGTTCACAATTTGGTCCAAAAGAACTAAAGACTGAAACTAAACCAAAATGAAAAAATTAAGCCGCATTTGTATATAATTTTGGCACCTTCCAACATAGATTTTAAATTAGATCCCAACCTGATGGAAATGAACCACGATAACCATCGGAAATAGAACCCAAGAGGTGCGACCAAACTAAATCCCACCAACGGCAGACAAGACGAGTGACATCAACAGCCATGGTGCAGCTAAACAAAAGGTGCGACGTATCTTCACTATGCGAGGAACAAATCGGGCAAGACAAAGAAGAGACATAAATACCTCGATGTATCAGATCCACCCTTGTAGGCAAGCGATCAAGAGACACATTCCATGCAAAAACATTAATTTTAATCGGAACAAATTTGATCCATCTCGTAGCAATAACCTCCTTAGGAAGAAAAGACTCGTCCAACAATTTACGAACATCTTTAACGCAGAAAACTCCATTCCCGTTCAAATCCCAAAACATCTATCCACACATAAACCAAAACCAAACCCTAAAAGATCCTGGACAGAACAAGTTGTTGGTCTTCAACCTCCCCTCTTAGCTTGGCGACGAAGGAGAAATCAACATCTCCTTGCAGCTTATGACAGCTAATGAACATCTTTGTTCTACTTCAAAACCTTATACCCCTTGAATTCGATAATAATGTTGTCAAAAAACATGATAATAGAATAAAAAATACAAAGTGGTGCAAATGTTATTGTGCACTTTCCACAATTGTGGTTCGTCTACTTAAACTCTAATGACAAACTGGATCTAGGCTGTATAATCTATTTATATAGTGTCACCATTAAACAGTGATATCACAATTTGGTCCAAAAGAACTAAAGACATGAAACTAAACCAAATGAAAAATTAAGCGCATATTGTATATAATATTTGGCAAAATGTCATCCGAAACCAAACTAAAAGCCGAGTTATCATATAATACAGCCCCTCAGCCCGCCGATGGGCGGCAAGCTTTAAGGCTTACATTAAAATATGAAAGAAATAAGTAACATGTTTGCATTAAAAATATCAAGATAAAGCTTGAATATAGCCACCACCACACACGAAACTCATATTAAAATA
The DNA here is from genome assembly GCA_026074375.1 of Tanacetum coccineum. Taxonomy (NCBI): domain Eukaryota; kingdom Viridiplantae; phylum Streptophyta; class Magnoliopsida; order Asterales; family Asteraceae; genus Tanacetum; species Tanacetum coccineum. The sequence continues at coordinate 1,568 of BQNB010051900.1, forward strand.
TAATGGCGTGCCATAAAATACAGTTTCATTATGTTTCTGGTGAGAATTATGGTATCATACGTCATTAAATATTAAAAGGTAATATAAACTTTGGTGTTTCAGCTGCACTAACTGCAATGTAGCTTCTTTTCCCCAGGAAAATTCTTCGAGTATCTTAAAATGAAAGACATGTAACAAGAGTAGTGAGACTTGACATTATAAAGTGGCTGAATATAAGGCCCGAAATAGAATAAAAAATTGCAAATCCTTCCTTGCTGCCCAAATAAAGAAACAAATGCAAAGTCTTAATAACATGACACACCTATTGTACAATACAGGTAAGGCTCAAGACACTTGCATTTGAATAAATTGTTGAACGTTAAAAGAAGAAATGCACTTTTTTTCTTGATTACTACGAACGGGCTCCTTCCTCTGTTCACAAGTGAACGGGGCTGATAATAGTTATACACTAACCACGACAAAGTTAAGGCAGAAAATTTTAAGATACGATTCTTTTCTGAAGCAATATTCCAACAATGTCTAAAGTACAATGTCATGGAATCACAAACGGCTCAAAATGTGCAATTTTGGCCAGATGCAATACTTATTAAAAGACATTAAATTTGTTTATAATATCTAGTTTAAACATCAGAGAAAACAATGCACCGTAATGTATAACCTACAACATTGTCAAGTATCTTTAAATCAGGGTTTGTTACTGCCCCATGAAGGAACAGAGTTAAACAAATTACTGGACATACCTATGAGTATTGTTACAGATTGTTAAAAACGATACAATGGATCTATAATCAATCTAATTCATTCACTGTTTGACAAATGACAGTCATTTGCTCTCATCGTTATATATAAATCATTATTACATATAAAACCTTGTAAAACAATAGAGTGATATGCAATTAGATAGATAATAATAAATTAATACTGTAAATCAACAATTGAATAGTACAATATGATAAAAAAAAAAGAGAAAGGGAAAGAAAATCTAGTTTTATAAAACTTACACGCATGAGATGAAGGCCAGATTTATCAATATCAAGGAGCACAATTATAAAGATCCTGAAATAATGGGTAGATGAAAAAAGAAACACATTCTCAGCCCGCTTTGGAAAATGGATTATCTAAAAAGAACTTATTCTATAAAGTTATAAGTTTGATAACTTGTCCTTATCATACAAAGCACTCATTTAGCCTTAAGCTTATAAGGTTTTGTTTCACCACAATGGAAAGCATATAATAATGCATGTAATACAGCTTATAATGGCGGACACCTGAACTGTGAGCTGAAATGAAAATAGTACTCTCATAATATATTCATGTATCGCTTACTTACCCAAGATATCTATATTTTAGACTCTTAGACTATCTTCATCAACTACAACTCCTGATGCTCCCGCATTATTAACCTTATTAAATATGGATAAAAATCACAATCACAAGGTGTAAAAATCATGCCCCTTTTTTTCAAGATTGTCTTAAAGTTTGAAAGAGCGCGTAGTTTAAGACTATAAAACAAGATAACAATCTCCGAATCGGTTTTGTACGAAAATGGCCAAAGCTTCTTCTTCTTTGATAGTGTCTTGAAAAATCAAGCCAGCAGGTAAAGTATATTTGATGACCCAATCCATGATTGACGCATAGCCAGAGGCTTGCGGGATGGTGCTTTATGACTGGGGCATGACCATGAGCCAACTTTAGCGCCATAAATCCAAATGAATAAATATCAGCCCTGAAAAATACCACCGTAATAATGATTATGTCATTTTATAATATGAATGTATAATTCTTTGTGAATTTATCGAATATCTATAATGTAAGTAGATAAAATTATTTTTTTAAAGTACCCTTTTTCACATATTGAAATCGTATCCACTTCCTGGCTGAAGCACCTTTGGTGCCATCCTACTCTCAATAATATTATGTAAAAGTTAAGAGGTGATGATATAACGAACATAAAAAATATTACAAGTTGGCGAAACTGCGAAGAGCAGGGGATTGCATACGAACCATTGATATCTAACGGCGAGAAGAATGGTTAATGAAGTCATTTGTCTAGATGTTTTCCATTTTCCCAAATTATTTACAGCAAACTACCTAGAAACATGCATTATTACCCTAACATGAGCTTGTGAAAATAAGTTGAAAAATAACAGACGCTGAAAAATAAGTGCATAGAAGTATTACCCCAGAAATGTTACTACCCTTAAAAGTAGCCCATTCACTAACTCTGCAGATATTTTTATCTGGAATACATTGAATTCTTTTCATCAGATACTTACAAATCATAAAAAAGAAGCCTCATTAGTAAAAAGATATTGCATACATGCCTATAAAAATATCGATTACGTGTAACGCGGTGGAAAGATTCATTATCCTATGTGATCAACTTTTGGTTGCTTGAGGTAAAACTCATGCTTGTAACAACAAAAGTGAAACCACTAAACTTTTAGGATAATTAGAGTTCACCATTCTAAAATAAATGATTTAGAAGTTTGAAGCATTTGAAAACACGTTGAAAAACATTAAACCCATTTAATGAACGTGCTTTTCGACTACCTGCTAATCTTTGCCCGTTTGAGTCACTGTAATTACTGTACAAACTGAAATTTATCTATTTTTGGGAAAAAGGGTAAAATGTTGATACCTCCAAAAATGTCAATTCTCATGTATCGATCCGAACTCACCGTGCTATCAGATCTCAAGGTCCACATTCGCACCATTAAAACTTTGAAAGGGGAATGACATGTTCACCAACCTTATGTCCTTTCTCAAGAGAAGAGCATTCTATATACATTGTAAAGATAAAAAAAGAGCAGAGATTAAAATATTGTATAAAAAGTAATGTAAATATCAAAAGATAACATATTTACCTGCAGAGAAGAGATTGATTATGTCGCTTTGGTTCTATCTGTTGCTGACTCGGTAAGTTGAGCTTCTAGCTATGCTATTTGCTGAAAACGCACAAGATGTACCGAGATCGAAATTCAAAAGCAATACCTTCTTTTAAATGATACCTGCATTTAACCTGTTGACGTTTAGTTAGAAAGTGAGCCAATGAAGCTTGTCGCTTTTCTTACCAGCTTGCACCCACTCTAGACTTTAGGCATTTGTGTATGTAGGATCTAATGTCCTCAAATCTAGACAACTACAAAGGTGTCACCACATTGCTTCATTATACTTTACATTGAACTAAGAAAAATGCAATCCATCGTTATTCACCTTGACTCACAACGCTCAAACGACCGTAAGAACGTCCTTGATCCAGATCACTACGAACAACCTGTGACGAAAAACCAATAAAATATTATTGTATAGGAAAATATAGGTTGCAGCAAAAACTAAAGCAGATTGTATTGTAAAAAACGGGTGAAAATAACATACTATTTCAGCCACGCTCCAAATCCTTACTCATTATAGTCGAATGGATAATGAAACATTCGGTGAAACATACATATATCAGCTAATGTTGTAGTAATTTCACGATATCAAGTAACGAATCAATACACGACATACCAAATATGTTGTTTTAGGGAACAACACATCAAGACCAACAATCCTTAGTCGCCTGCCTATGGGCATCACTAAAATAAGTCGGCACAATAATAACAGTTTCATTAATAGTCTATCCAAGATAATCTAAGCAAATTATATAGCGAGCAATTCTCAGCCGCAACAAAATTACTAATAAACTCTTAACCTTATATCTTATGTTGATAACTTAATCTTTCAACTACTAATGAATTTCATAAGAGTACAATTTATTTCTTATATAACAACATAGAGGATTTAACCGAACCCTTTGACATATAAATAGGTTGAAAACTTGAAACTGACCCATCTGATACAAAGGAAAAAAATTCAAGTAACATGTAGGTATGTACCTGTATTTGTACAATTGTTGATAAATGCTTATATCCTAAACTTTGTGCACGCCTGGAAAGGGTTTGCCAACAGTGCCTCCTTTTCTTAATCAATTTAACAGATTTGTTTTCCTGTATGAAACGCGACACAAGTCAATAATAAATAATCCACCAAGTACAAAGATAATAATACATTCACAATTGTTTTTTTTAACGGCAAATTGAAATTAATAAAAAAACTAGCAAGAAGCTAGAAATTCAAAGGGGGGGGGATTATTTTTTTTAATTTTGGGTATATGGATTTTAGAATCTTCATCAGGAAATCCAATTCATATTGTTTATACATCTATTGGAACACCACGTAAAAGAGTACGTAAACAATATCATCAAAAAGAAGGCTCCATACGCGGAATGAGAAGATCCAAAAAGCACTTGGTTGCAGGAATTTCCAAAATCATTCCACCACATAACATAAAAACCCCTTCTAGCATTTCCATTTTGAGCTTTATAAAACCGAGTAGTTTTGAACCAAGCACTCAGTCTTCGTAACACTAAAAATCTGGAATAACAAAATCCCACAACGAGCAATTACGCCATAAAGTCGAGCAAAATTACAAGATAGAAAGATGCGAGCATGAATCCTCCAGCTAACCACAATATGGGCATATAATAGAAGAATATCAATCCCACGAAGTGAAAGGATTAAGTCTACGAGGGAGCTTATCCAAACAAACTATCCACGCTAATATATTTACCTTTATGGGAACCACTTTGTCACCCTCTAGTAACGTCAACCAACAAAAGGTAAAAGAATATCATCAATAAATGTTCTAGCCGATGAACAGAAAACACCCCAAAGATCCAAGAAGCCATGCCCCATCGATCATTGTAAGGAGATAAAATATAGACCCAACCAGTTCAACTAGATGATGGAAGCTTGCTCTTCTTCCACCCCTCACGGGGAGTTTCTACGAAAAGAAGCAACAAACTAAGCCTCAAAGCGTTTATCTGCCACCGTAAATGCCTTTTTTGAGCTGCCAACGCATATAAACGAGGAAAGATCAGCTAAGGGGAGACTTCATTAATCCAACATTTCAAAAGAAGAGTGTTCGCACCGTTTCCACTTTCTTTTATCAAAAGCGCAATAAGTTAATACCTTTTGCGGACAAAGAAATAGAGCACTTCAAGTACAATTCCAAGGGATAAACTGAAACAGAACCTGTGTGAACAAAAGGAGAACATTGCCATATAAAACAGCAATAAGACGATGCCAAAGGGATGACATCCTGCAAAAGACCTCTCCCAACCCACTTAAATCCTAAGGGATCTAATAAGCCAAAGAAGCTGGACACACCTAGCCCTCCTTTTTTGTTAGAGAGCCAAAATTTGTTTCTAACTAATCATAGAGATCCCCCTCCCCCCCCCTCCTCTCTTTTCATTTATATCGTCACCATTAAAAAATTTCTTGCGAAGGAATTCCAAGTCACGAAGAACACCCAAAGGATCTTTATAAAGCGACATAATGATAAAGACGGCAAAGGACGTAAGGACAGACTTAGATTAAACGTAAGACGTCCACCAACGAAAGAGTCGTAATTTACGCATTTGATTAAGACAGATTAGAAACTTACCAAGTTAAAACACATCCCAAGCCTATTCTCCTAGAAGGAGACATCCCAACCTGACACCAAGATAAGAGAACGAGTGGAAAAAGTAGAACACCGCAATAATGTTAGCTGCCACAAGAACTTCCTCATAAGAGACTCCAATGCCCATGAATAATCTAAGAATAATTATGGGAATTGTTTTTAGAAGACCCGAAGCCAAAAAAAGAAGCATTAGAGCATACGTAACTATGTAACGGAGTTTGCTCTAACCCATTTGCCATGAAGGACTGCGTCATCAGGCACAGAAAAGATGAGATAAACGTCAACTGAAATCATCAAATCGGATACACCTTAAAAAGACCAGCATTTATGATATTATTGAAAGAAAGATGCAAACTTTCCATAACTAAGATGAACAAATAAGGAGATAAGGGTCACCTTTGCTTCAAACCTTTATAGTTTCTTGTGAACTTAAATTCAGCGTTCGGACTAGCCATAGTAACACGAAAAGATTCCAAAGCCGACGAAAGACATCCTTGAATCCATCCTCTCCATTTAATGCCAAACCCAAAGTTTCTTAAAATAATATCTAAGAAGTCCCATCTCACAGAATCAAAAGCCTTTTCAAAATCCACTTTAAAAATCATGGCTTTCGATTTATGAGCTTTGCACCAAGAAATAAGCTCATTTAAGATGAAAGGACCGTCAAGAATTTGACGGTTGGATACAAAAGCAGATTGAACATCACTAATAAGCTCAGATATTACCATCTTAAGACGATTAGCCAAAATCTTAGAAACGATCTTGTAAAAACACCCAATGAGACTAATTGGCCTGTAATCTTTAACAAACTTCGCATCATGTTTCTTAGGGATTAGAAGCAATGAAGGATGAATTACATCCAGGAGGGAACTTACTTGAGATGAAAAACTCACGGATCGCATTAACAAAATCATGCTTAAGAATATCCCAAAAAGTACGAATAAAATCAAATGAGAAACCGTCCGGACCTGGCGATTTATTGGTTCCGCAATCCCAAACCGCTTTCTTGATCTCATCAAACGTAACATCACACTCCATAGTCATCCCACTGCTCAGAGAAAGCTTTTTTTTATTGAACAAATGGCAATCCAAAATCAAATACAGGGACCAGAAGGACTCTCAAATCGATTGGCAAAGTGCATGAGAAATTCGTTTTTAACCTTGTCAGGGTTCGTCCATCCAATCCCCATCTATGAGAACACCACGAATAGCAATGCGATCTTTTCTTATAATTACCCATGAAAATATTTGGAATTTTCAACGCCTTCAATGGCCCAACTCACCATTGCTTTCTAGCCAAGTATAAAGAGTGACTTTTTGTAAAATTATGAGCTCCTTTACTAGAGAAATCCTTTCAATGACAAACTCCTCATGCTAACCATTATCGAATAACTTGTCAAGATCAAGACAAACCGAGCTTGATAGACAAGCAAGTATCATTACGCGTTTTATATCATCTTTACACACTCTTTTATTGAAGCTTTAAGTTGCCTGAAGCTTTTTCTTTAAAAGCATAATCTTATTAGAATCATAAGAACTTGAATAGCTCCATGAATCCGTTAATGAGTTTATCAAAAACCTATCTTGTGATAACCAAGGATTGATAGACACGAAAAGTGGATGGCCCCATAATCAGGTAACAACTTCGCGCATAATGAATCGGGGTTCTGTGAACGGAAAGATGCCATGTCAAGACAAATATGCTGACAGCGAGAGCGAAATTCAGAAGTAAACCTTCAGAAATTAAAAACCTATCCAATTTACTCATTTTCTTGGCAGATTTGATAGCCCATGTAAACGAATAACCTTCAAGGAGAAGATCAAATACGCCCAGCATAGAAGATGACGTGATAAAAAGCATTGCGGCCGTTTCATTAAAAATCGTCCCACAACCTTTCTGTTTTGATCTAACTCATTGAAAATCGCCTTAAATAATGCATTCTTCATCCCATGTACAATACTGTGAGTAATATATTCCCAAGAGATTCATTCTCAGAGATATCTTGTGGAGCATAAATAGAAACAAACATATACCTTAGTCGTCAGTAGAAAGGCGCAAGAACCCGAACCTCCACAAAATAATCAGAAATGGTGATTATCTTTAACAAAGCTATTAGGAATCCCACACACATAAGAATCCACCAAACTAAAGACCAACAGAAGAACTAAAATGAAAAGTCGAAAAAAGAATTACCCCCAAAAAATCTTTGATAACAAAAGATAATGCTCCACCAACTTTGTTTCTTGAATAGCAACAAAGTTAATCTTATTCTTAGTGTTTAACTCCCGAATCCACTGTTTCTTGGCTGATTGGCCAAGACTTGAATGTTTAAAGACATAACATTCATTTAAAGACCATGGAATCTCCAAGAAGAGGCACAATAACCACTAAGATTTTCTTGCATCCCGGCCATGTTGTTATCCCATAGTTCGTCCGACTTCCACCAAGTTTTCATAACATCCATAATTGATCCTCCATTTTAAGGCTAAAGATCGGTTAACAGCCACGAACATTGAATCCCCTATATTAGGACTGATATCAGAATGCACAGGCAGATTAACACTAACACCAACATTTTTACCACTGAGTGAAACCAGGAGGGTTAGAACGGATCGCTTCCTGCCCGCCTCCTTATTATCAGCTATATTAAGAATGTGTAAATACAAAAGATCTTCTGATATCTTAATCAATGATGAGGATCCTGTCATTAAAACTCATTGATATTCTCAATCATGAAGCTAGACCTCTGAAACATGATCATTCGCATCCCAGTAATTGAATTATTTTTTTCGTCCTCTACGAATTCATCATTCAGAAGATAATCACAAAATCATTGTCTAGTTCTGAGACCATGGTATCTAGTGTCTCTAATTCGAATCCAATAAACTTTCCCATTCCAATGAAAATTTGTTGTACATCCTTGATATAGTACTAAACCTTGGTCACCCACAGACTTCTGTACGGCAACGAACTATCCTCTACCAAATCGACAGGAGTCAAAGTACCCCAAGGAGACACAATATTGGGAGCGCTTGTTGTTCCAAAGGCCACACATAGGGAGTCCTTCAATAGCAAACCAACATGTTCAAAATCGCTCACCAAAAGAATTATATAGCAATACCTAATTTCCTGGAACCAATTCAAATACACCAGCAAGATTAATCAATTTTTCTTTGGAAGCTACAAGATTTGGATTGGTTCAGGACCCAGTACCCACCAAGATAAAGAGATCCTTTATGTCATCAAATCCTTATCGTAAGGATGACCGAAAGGTTAGATAGGGCGTAATATCTTTATTTTCCCAATAGCAACACAAGAAGATACATTGGCTGATAAGCAATCATCATCAAGAGCAATAGCAGGTGAGGCATCATGGAATCAAATAGAAGATGACAAATTATTAGCTGGTTCGATTCAACACAGAAGCAAACGAATTAATCCTGGTTTCTTTATTCCCATTCAGTTTAGCCTTAAAATTAGTCTCCTTAACCCACCTAAATTCTATCACACTCATCGAATTAGCGAATGTTCCTTCCAAGTCAAAGGTGGCCATGCCATAATCGGTGCCTTATTTGCTGTACTTAAAACGTCCAACCATACCGTACATAATTAACCCACCAATCTTTCCAAATAGAAACAAAGCTAAATTAATACAAATCCAAAACTTGTTACCTTCCTTGACTCTTTCCGTGGAGATGAAGAATCAACACAATGTCCATACTTATTAACAAGCATGAAACAGACCCTTGTCCGAAAATTTCTCTATGTAAGACGTAGACACGAAAATCGAATCGAGATCTTAGCCACGTCGTCATACATAAGATCTATAACCATTTTTTCTTCTCGAAACTACATGCCAATCATCGATACCCATGATAACCCTATGAGAGAGTCTTTGGATTTAAGGGAGATCTTATTAATGGAGCGAGGAGAATATGAAACGGAAATAGAATTCAATTTGGGGGTTTGATTTAAAAGAGATTATATTGAAGGAAAACAACAGATCTAAACCTTAAATCCCAAGATGAGAAGAATCGCCTAACACGCTCGATATGGGCTTAATCAATGAATGATTGATCCCAATTTTCCATTCACAATTGTTACAACCAAAGATCAAGCCAAAATTCATTTTGATTGAAACAAATATTTTGGCTGAAATGCGTTTTAACAATACGTTTCGAAAATAATCGTACGAGCACAAAGATCAAGGCAAGATATGTATTAAAACAAAGTTTACTCATAATTGTACCGTCAACGACAGATAGCACAAAAGTTTTCGTTCCATCTTGCTCCAAGATCTGAAATATTTTTTTTGTTAATCTATTAAACGGATATTGATTACTAATTGGTTATGGATGATTGTGATTTTAGGATTTTGATTAGGGTTCTTGTGTTTATTTTTGATAGAAATGAAGAGCTCGGTTAAAGTGGTTGCGGGGTTAATTTTGTTGAAGTAAATGCAATGAAGATGAAATCTCACCCGTTGAAAAATTAAAAAAAACAAAAACTATATCAGTAGACCGTATTTACATTTTTTTAGGGGCCAAGATCAGTTTTTAATCAAAAGCATGTATATATAGATATAGATTTCATTTCATATTTATACTTCTCTAACAAAACTATATTAAAAAGCAATGTATAACATTATACTGTAATTTAAAAAAGTCTCACTTTTAAACTTATTTATTATGGAAAGAGTTAATATACCTACATGTTACTAAAGTTTGAAAAAAAGTTCGTCTAATTTACTAAAATTTATTTGTGTTCATCCAAGTTACTGAACTTTGTGTCGATAGATATATCATCCAAGGTTCCTATATAACATTGAAAACGTTCATTCGAGAGATATGTCCAATTTCGTTCCCGCTATCTTACTTCCTCGTCATTTGGCATACTATGTACCCACCTAGATTTATTCAGTAGCAATCTTTAGTATGAATAATTAAACCAACTATTTTTTTATATATAAATCATAGATTTAATGGTTTATTCTCTTTATTTTAACTAGTTTTAATCCCCGTGCACGCACGGGGCTTGTACATTATGTTTTTTAAATATATTTATAATTTTTATTTTTTCTGTTTTATAAGTTATGAAAGTTTAAGGGGTTATTTGTTTTTTTTAAAGTCATAATAAAATTTGTAAATTTATAAATTTACACTTAACTCTATACAATTTATTTAAAATTAAACCACTAAAGTTTTATTAATTACCTCCTCTTTTTTTCAAGTTTTTGTTTTTATAAATTTGACACATATATTTTTATGTGTTTTTTTTCTTTATCAGATTTCTCCACCAAAATAATGCCAATTTTAGAAGTATTTAAGCTTTTTAATTAAACATATATTCAAAAATAATAAAAAATTTGAAGCATCATACCTAATAAGGAAATATTCTTTTTTTTTAAATGCAAAAGTCCTCACTTTTCGTTTTCCTTTACTAAGTAAAAGATATCCTTTTATTTTTCTAAATCCATAGCTTATTGTTAAAGTGACCTGGTCTTCATAACAAAATTTCATATTTCATACGTTTTTGAAAATCTTGAAATCCAAAAGAAGAAAAGAAAAACACCAAAATCTTTTAACTCTTCGTAAACAAAAATGTTCTTTTGAGGAGAAAAACACCAAAAATCTATGATTGCAACAAAAAAAAAAGTAAAACAAAAAACTATAGATCTACTTCAAAAGCAGGGCCGGTCCTGAGGTTTTTGATGTCCGGGGCGAGCCAAATAAAATATGCCCCCTTATAAAAAAAACACACGATTTTTTAGGGGTTTGGAACCTAGTCAATCAAGCTAGGCGGCTCATCCCACGCCGAATTTTTTTATTAAGTTAATAGTCTCTTGAATAACACCATCTCAAAGCCACGATAAATAACACAATCCTAAGATTAAGACATTCTGATTCCAACAAAAATGAAATTTGTGTCATCTTGACTTTACCTTTGGAAGAATGGAGATGAACCTGAGGACTCATTCGCCCATAGAGGATGAGAGCTCGATGAACTGGCATTTGATTTATTAGTTAAGGGACGCTGACGGACAAATGGTCGTTTTAGGTTAGCCGTGTTGACAACACTAATATAAGGACAGTGTTAATATTAGTGATAGCTATATTAGGATTGCTAAAACTTTGTTACTAACTGAGATTGACAACACGGCAAGTGTACTGCATGTAATGCATAATTATGATGCAGATTTGTGTCTAGTCTCCTAAAGGGCTTTTACAACTTGCTTCAAGTCTTACAGAAGAAAAGACAGCACGTACACAGCATATCAGTGTCTTGCATTTAAAAATTCAATCTAAAACATAACAATGAAACTGATCACCTAAACCTATGAAATATTCGTAGTTTTGCTACCTACAATCATCAAGGACCATGTTTGGAACTTTGGATAGTGTAATTCTCATTATGTTTCTAGTATTCTGTCGTACACAGCCTACTGCAGCCTCTAAATCGGTCAAAAAATTAATATATCAGCTCATTCAATAAGCATGTATTTTATAAACTTTAACAATAATTTTATAAACTTTGGAGTAAGCATATTACACCAATTAAACATTTTTTATGTCAGACCACGTAAGCTTCTTTTAACGATACAACAATAAGCAAATGATAATATTCATGATTTAAAAGGAAGGAAAGGAGCATGTTGTCGGGCGGTTGATCAAAGTCCATGCTAGTGCTGATTCACCGGCTTCGATCTTCCAGTTGATTGAACCAAAGACCAACTCAACATTTATATCAATCTGCATAATAATACAAACAACAGTAAGCTCTCATGTTATGGCACTCTATTCAACTATGTCAAACCGAAGAAGCAGTGAAATAAACTATTGCAGTAAGTGGGAAATATATGATTGATTCATATAGAAATTTAAATAGGACTAAAATCATTGATGGTTTATCAAAGAAATAAATATCCAAGCAAATAACAATGTAAAATACGCCTTATTTTTATACTAAACATGTTTTACAGCGAGTTTTCAAACAAACAAATGATTGAATCCTATTAGTTACCGTCAATTACTTTCCAATTGCACATATGTGGTCATTAAAGATAAATATTTGAATAGATGCAAACACATGAAGATTGCTCTTATACTCTGATCATATTGAAACACTCTTAAACAATCCAAAAAACCTTATCAAGTGAAATAGTAGTGTACACAGGAAAAAGTTGGACTTTCAGGGCAGAAATTACCTTCGAAATCATTTCTAGGTAATCAGTGATGTATCCTTAGGTGGTTCTCATACCATGATCATATCCCTCCTCCTCATCATCGTGGTCGCCAGCTCTTTTTTGTGATCCTTCGGCATGGTTATCATACCACATCGTCATCCTATTAACAAACAAAATTCAACGATCAGACAAACATATAATACATATGTTAGTTGGTTTAGTGGAAAATCTCCTTTTTTCATTAGATAATAGATTAGTTATGCGTGACATTAAAACATGCACACTGTAAATATCATGACTATATCATGGGTCAATACAAAAATGACCCATTCTAAAGCCAACTCGTTTAATCATTCACGTTAGCAATGAGAACCCGAATTTCGTTGGCTAAAGATAATTTATTATAATGAATACTGAGTGTGAAAGTTCATTGGATAAAGATAATTTATTATCTCTAGTCAATTTATCTTTAGCCAATTTATCTTAATAAATTATCTTTAGCCAATTTATCTTACATGGTTACATATGCACAGGGGCGGATCTATGTGTAATGTATGGGGGAGGGGGGGCGTTGGCCCCCATGAAATTTTCGGGAACACTCGAAGTATGTAGAAAACAAACTTATTTGGTACAAAAAATGTCGAGTGCCCCCACACAAATCGTAAGAGTGCCCTCCACATTTTTAAAGATTTTCAAAAATCAAAGTGTTTATAAGTTGAAAAACTGTCGTAATATTTGGTCATCGGAATGAATGGCAAGAAAGAAACGAAGAAGATGGAATTAGGTTGTTAGGAAGTGGGGGAAAGCACATGAAAAGTATTGGAGAGTTGTTAAAAAGGACAAAAGTTTTACTATTAACATTTATTATTTCCGTACATTTAAATCATCATCATATTATTTCCCAAATATAAAACCATTAGTCATATAAGACTATAAAAAAGTCAAAACATGTACCAAACCAAACCTTTTACTATATAGACTTCTTTATCACCTCAAAATAAATGAGTCACAATACGTTGTTTAAAAAAATAAGACTACAAACAATACAAGAAATTTTACAGACTAATTGTGTTACATTGAATTAAAGTAATTTTTTTGCCTTTGATGATTGAATTAGAGTATTTTTTTCGCCTTCAATCATCGAAGTAGAGTAACTTCGTTGACTTTAAATCACATCGACGCCACCGCGAAACCGACATGTAGTTTATAATTTACAAAAATCAATCATTGCTCGTGTGGCCCCCGTTGGTATTAAAAATCCTGTTCCCCCGCCACTGCATATGCATCAGCCGCACTTTGGTGTTGATATGCATCAGTTGCATCTTGTTGGTGATATGCGTCAGGCGCACAACATCGAGTCGCACTTTAGTGGTTAAACGCGTTTGGATTTGTGCACTTGGATGTGCCAGGTGTCCTGAATCTAATGGTCGCTTGCATGAAAGTTCATTTTCGTAAAATAAAAGTGTGCGGTTCGTTTTGGTAATCTAGTATGAGAAAGTGTCCGTATTAAGAAATTTCCCCTAATAAATACATATGTAGCATTGCAAGTATGGTCACCAACGTCACACACCGACCACCAACGCCACACACCATGAACGGCGACAACGAAGAGATCGGCGGCAACGAAGAGACTTGGGAGAATAATAATAGCTGCGCTAATTTTCCTTTAAGATGCATCAACATGATCTTATTTGAACCATCACTGAGATTATGCCCTATAAATACAATTGGCACACCTAACTTACATCTTAGCGCTTTAGACAGTCAACGATTGTTGCCCATTCAGATTGTCACTTCAAAGCTATTAATAAGAGTCTTACAATTTAGGAGAAGTTGTAAGGGTGCTAATTACTTTTGAATTTTGATGATAGAGTTTTAAGCAATGCAAACACGTTTCAGTTCTTTCTCTCGAAACCGGCCAAAGTATACCCCTAATCCAAACAACTCTGAATTTGAAGCCATAATTGTAAGCAATACAACATAGTTCAGTTATGTGCTTGAAACCCGATTGAAGTACACCCCTAATCCAAACGGACCCTAATCCAAACAGACCCTAATCCAAACAGCCCTTAATTTGATGCCTCGATTATAAGCAATGCAAACAATAGTTTGATGAGAGCGTACCTAAGGCTTCCGTCAAAATGGTCTTCTGCCTGCAGTGTGGTCACAGCGTTATTATTTCCTCCATCAAGCCTAACCTCGGTTAGAAGAGTCGGCTATGTTAACTGCTGCTCGAAAACAAACACAGCACGTAAGTGTAAGAAAGAATTTTAAAAAGACACTTAGAGATAAAAAAATTTATCGTGATCTAAAAGTTATGAAGATTCAGAGAAAACAGTTTCCAACGACCTTAAGTCAAACCACGACCTCGAGACACTTGCCAAAATCAAACGACTAAGAAACAATTTAGTTTTAGGCTCAGGTTTACGGATACGGTAGCGGCACTAATTACCCGCCATGGCTGCAATCAGATTCTAGGCGTGACCGCCAAGCCAAGATACGGGTCTCAGTGAGTCACGCACACTAAACATAAGCTTATCATCATCGCCCGCAATACTAAAGATGGTTCAAAATTAGCACCCCTCGTGATTGTCACAATAGCGACTTAAGGTTGTTTTAAATACGACAAACACGGTATTTTGTGTTTTCAGTGGCAATTCATTGTCCACAACGCTGCGGCATCAAACAACAAATAGTTCCATAGGTTTCCTTTTAACAAATCTGAAAACGTTTTGAGACCATCCAAGTGTGAACAACCAATAACGGCATGTATAACGTAATAGCTAAACGCAAGAATGATGTTAGCCTAGCTAAACGCAACAATGGCCAAAGAACCGATGATTATTGAGACGATGACGTTTTAACCGCTGAATAAGTGTTATTAAGTTGAGATAGCGACGTCACCTAAACATGGCTCAGATTAACTAATGTCGTGGCTACGCTCGTGAAGGTTGCTGAGGCGAGTGATTCTCGCACTCTACCATCCTTATACTTTTCGCAGCAACACAACATACTCGAAGGATCATCACAACCAAGCAAAACGCAATGACTGCTTATACACAGCTCATGACCACAATTGGTAAATACTTTTGCATTCATATCTTTAACAAAAGCCCGATAATCTTTAGAAATTTTCAAGCTTGCCAAGCCAAATATACTACGTGTTTCAAGCCCGATATACTACGTGTTTCCTCCCACACATAAAACTTCCAACATAGGCAAAACCTCTCTTATTTTTACTAAAGTTAGTGTAATCAAACATTGTAATTATCTGGTCTTCGCAACCTTTAAAGAGCAAAAACAATTTAGGTTTCGTAAAAACCCAAAAATAATACGGAGGCGATGCTAATGAATGTATCAACTTCGATGTCACTGATACGATAATGTGAGTGATTAATTTCAAGCAGAAGCGTCAACAACAATGTCAACAACAACATCAAACGCTCTGATTTATAAACAATCGAAAAAATAGGATTAATCCGCCATGGCTGCAAAGTGCCAAGATGCAGATAATCTCAACTTTATATATTTTCATGGTTAGTTTATACACTTTCAAACACATCTTATACACGACTGATGATCTATGAGATCCTTTTATATTTTCAAGTTATAATAAGCTTATAAGTTAAAAGAGCCATCATAAGTATCAATTAGCAAATACCGATACCAAATGGTCAAAGCTTATTAAACCCAAAAAACAGTCAGCAAAAGTAGCAGTTGTTAGATACCCAACAATACCAACCGCAACAACAATCGTAACTCCTAAAAACACAATTTTTAGAAAAGTTACATGCTTAACTGGTTTCTCAAAAAGATTTGTAAAAATCTTGGATACATGACAAACTTCTTAGTTGCATCCAAGTGTCTCATCATAGCATCAAAAATTAATTTTGAAAAATTATATTTTTGATTAGTTGCTAAACAAATCACTGCTGTGGCAATATTAGTGAGAATTTGATCCCAAGAAAATTCTTTTAAGAACTGAATGTATGATATCATGGTAAGAAAAAGAAATTTCATTGAGGTGAAAAGAGGTCTTTGTTAAAAGTTAAAATATTTAGGTCCCCCTCATACCCCATTAACTGAATAGTGTCAAATATAGCCTGATTGTTCAAAGTATATATCCCATCAGCATCATCAAAAAGAAGATTACTTTTTATTGATGCCTCTGAGATAGTCACAGGCTTACCAACAATACAGCAGTGTCATACTGTGATCAAATATCGCCCTGACTTTCTGACTTAGTCATTGTCCAGAACTATCAACAAACGAAGTGATACTATGTGGACTAATAGTGAGTGCAAAGAGGATGAACTGTGTGTGAGGAAGTCCAAATCTCAAAGTGGTACCTATATCATTCTTTGTCCAAGTAGGTGGGCAACCATATTGTGCTTTGAGCAGAGATCCAACCAAACCATTATTGATTGAATTTTGTTTGATCGACGTGAATGAAAAATTAGGAGGGTTAGATAATTGAAGTCGGGTTAAAAGATTTAAGGTGAAAAATTGTGTAATTGAGATGGGTATTTATAGAAGGAGCAATCCCAATGTCAAAGAAACCGCCAAAAATTACACTTTAGATCCCTATCGGTATTTTCTCTAATGGCTTTATAGCGGTACAAACTTTGCCTGTCAGTACTAACTATAAGCCTATCGGTACTAACTTTTGTCAACCAAAAATTTAATAAGTCTGGCAACAAGAGCTCTTTAGTACCATTTGTAGCTCTCTCCAATTACTCTCTAGAACCCAAATAACTCTATGAAAAACATCACCATTGTCAAGATCCTTCTGCTCACAGAATATTCCATACAAACTGTACAACAAATCATCTTGCCTCCCCTTAACTAATGCAGCCTATTGATTGATCATCCCAATAGTAACAACCAAGAACTTGAACCTGCTCATATCAAATGCCTTGGTCAAAAGATCAGCTACATTGTTATATGTGTGAATCTTAGACACCTGAATCAACTTTTTCTCATAAGCATCCCTTATGAAATGGTGCCTAATTTCTATATGCTTGGTCTTGGAATGAAAGACATTGGTTCTGACAATGCAAAATAGTGGCTCTCAAGTGTCAATATAAATTCCTTGATTCCTAAAGTCAAACCCATAGTCCAGTATAGATCTGAATCCACAAAGACCGAAGCCTCCCATAGCAATTTGCAGCAACAACATATTCAGCCTCTATAGTAGAAATAGCCACAATTGTTTGTTTCTTGCATTGCCATGAAATCAACCTATGACCAAGAAATTGACAACCTCCTGTTGTGGATTTCCTGTCAAGGTTAACACCACCATAGTCACTGTCTGAATAAGCTACCAAGTCAAAAGATGATTCAGCCTAAAGAAACCAAAGGCCAGTTTGTGGTTTGCCTTTGATGTCCCCTAAAGGTTTCTCTTCCAACCAGAAGGTTAAGTTTTGAGAGTAACTTGGAACCTGCTACAAGCACATACAACAAACATAATATCTGGTCTAGAAGCAGTCAAGTACATTAAAGACCCAATCATGGACCTATAAAGATGCACATCCACATCTGCTGCTTCCTCATCCTTAACCAGTGGCTTATGAGTCTCAATGGGAGTACTAGCGTGCTTCACACTCATAAAATTAAACTTCTTCAGAATCTCTGCAACATATTTATCCTGACTTATGAAAATACCATCTTCTTTCTGTTTGACTTGTAATCCAAGAAAGAAGGTGAGTTCACCCATGGAACTCATTTGAAACATGCTCTTCATCAATACCTCAAACTCATCACACCAAGACTTCTTTGTAAAACCAAAATTAATATCATCCACATATACTTATACCAGCATGATATCCTTCTTGTCCTTCTTTATAAAGAGAGTCTTGTCAAGGGTTCCTCTTCTGTATCCACTTTGCTCTAAGAAAGCAGATAAGGTAGCATACCAAGCTCTAAGAGCTTGATGTAAACCATATAAAGCCTTTACAACTTTGTAGACCTTGTTAGGATGCTTAGGATCTATAAAACCTAGAGGTTGAGACACATAAACTTCCTCATCAAGTGTGCCATACAGAAAGGCACTCTTTACATCCATTTGATAAACTATGAATCCCATATAAGAAGCAAAGGCCAAAAAGATCCTGATAGTTTCAATCATAGCCACAGGAGTAAAAACTTCATCATAGTTTATCCCTTCCTCTTATCTGTAACCTTAGGCAACTAATCTTGCCTTATTTCTAACTACAATACCTCTTATCATCTCTATATCCTGTTAAACCCATTTTGTCCCAATTGGCCATCTTTCCCTGTGTGGCAAATCAAACCAAAATCCACAACCTTTTGAAGCATGAACTGTACAGCTCTTCTTGCATAGCATAAACCAACTTTCTCTTCAAGACTTCAGAAAATTTTCTTAGATTTAATATGAGAAAGTAGCAAGCAAACAAGCAGTGCTAAAAATCCTTGTGATTATTTCTTTTCTGCTTTTGAATATAGCTCACAAGAGCATGTGCTAAACCTTTCTCCACTTTGCTCCATGTCTGAACTGCTGATTTTGGATCTCCAAGAATATGAGAAGTAGGATGAATATAGTTTATCCTAGATAGAAATAGACAAACATCTCCACAAAGGTTTCCAAATTAGTGAAGTCAGTCACTACACCCTCATCATCATAAGAGGCACTGGTAAATAACCCATCTTTTGGGACTTCATGAATATCCTCAAGATCAGGAATCTGGAAATCATCTTGATTAGCATACTTGGAGGGACCAGGTATAAGATTAACTAGTACTCGTAACATCTCCTGAAGAACTGGCAGCATTAACTGGTGTGCTAACAGTATTAACTGATGTGCTAGCAGTATTAACATTGTTAGTACTGCTAGCTCTAGCAGCACCTTCTTTAAGAAGCAAATCCTCAGTATCATGAGAAGACTTCTTTCTGATAGCTTCAGCTGTATCATTGGCTTCATTTTCTTATCTTTTGAGCTTTTTAAGTTCCTCCAAAAAGATTTGATGTGACTGATCTACTGGCTCCTCATTTGTCTTTAAACCAGTATCTTTATTTGGCTTGTGAATTCTAATATTTGTCTCTGAGCTCTTGATAGTTGAAGAGTAAGAAGGCCAGAATGGTAGTACAAAGTGTTCTTCAACAGGTTTAACTGTAACATTTCTTAATTTCAGGTCATTTTACGACTCCTATTATTTTAGTCTGATACGCGTTTACTTTTAATGTTTACTTTTAAGCTAAATCGCGTAGACTAGAAATAATCAATTAATGTAAACGGTCATCAAAGAAATTAAGGTTTACATCAACCAAGTAATATATAATTATTAAGAAGATAATTATTACTTGCGTGTTTTATTTTTATTGGTCACCGTAAAAGGTTAACGTTTCGCAGAAAAATACATTTGGACACACCCCAAAAATACTGGAAATACCTAGACTCAAACCAATACCCACTTTGAAACCTTAAACACAAAATTTAGTCAATTCTTGAAATCCCCACTATGGCCGAATAATGGGTACCAAACTCACTAGAAATCTTCATGTTTTGATCTTTAGAGTACTGTAACTCTCATTTTGGGTAATTAATATTATCCTAAATTGTCCTCCCACTAAGCTATTACACAAATGGTTTAATGACCTTGTCCTCTCTTTCCTCGCTATTGATACCCGTACCAAACAAAGAAACACAACACACAAAACATAAGATCTCCATTTATCTAGGTGTAATCTGTACTTAGATTGACAATTAAATAGTGTACTTAGGTGTTAAGCTTTAATACCATGTGAGGTTAACTAAAAACCGATAAAACCACCTAGTTAAGGGCACAGTTTGTGATTGTTTATGGGGACGAGAGATGTAACTAGTTCCTCATGCCTCTAAATATCCCATGCCACATTAACCATTTAAAACCTTCTTACAACTCCAAGTAAAAACCACATTTACTTCTCCTCTTGTTCGGGTCATAAGACGCAAACAAACACCCTCATAACCTTTCTCAATCGTACAAATTAGCACTAAAGTATTCATTCAAGGTCACAAGAAGGTTTACGAGCTAGGGTTGGGTAATTGCATAAGCTTTGAAGCTTGAGTTAGTTATTCAAACGTGTGAAACACATTTGGTCCTAGGATACCTCAATACACCTCGAAACAATCACTATGGACCCTTGTTAGAGTCTCAACAAAGCTTTACGGTGTCAAGACCATCATTTCTATATTCCAAATTAGTCGTAAGGGTCGCGATTATTTGGTGCTTAGCAAGTAACTGTGCATGAACATGCATGTTCACCTCATGCATGGTTCTCGTCATAATAAACGCGTAAGTTATCTTTGGGAGGTGCTACAAAGGTTTTAACCTAAATGGAAAACTTGACTTAACAAGACTAGGGCATATATATCCCCTCTTAGAACTAATTGCGCAAAAATAAAGCGTAAACCTCACGTAAAATCAAAAAGAGCTAGGCTAGGGAAGGTGTATACGAGGTTCTTAAACATTTACACGTAATATATCGCGATTAAGAAATGTTAGGCAAGTCGTTTAGGTACTAATAATCCTAGCGAAAACCCCACAAAAACCTTAATAAGTTAATCGAACCCCTAATAGGCCAATTAGGCCCAAAGGCCCATGTTCGAACCCAACAGACCCAACAATAGGGCCCACGAAGTGGCAATAAGCTCTACGAGCTTATTAAAGTAACTTACAAGCTTAGTGAAACGAGTATGGACCCTTTGGCATGCTTCTTTAAGCCAAACGATCCTAAGTGGCCGATAGCCCAATACCCGAGTCCCACAAAAAGGCTAAGCCCACGAATAATGCTTCCCATAGCTTATTTGTTATTAAACCCACTTATAAGCCTTTTAATAATCCTAGAAAGGTTATTGGACCCAAAAGAATCAAACCCAAACCTTTAAAACCCTTATCGGGCTTATATCAAAACCTCAATAAGCTCAATTTCATGCTTAAAACGGCTTTATTAAAATAAGTCAAAACCAAAAAAACACCTTAAATAGACCTAAATGAATTTATTGAGTTGAGAAAATAAGCTAGAATCAATGAGAAAAAGCTTAATGGGCCATGTTATATACTCTCGGTTAAGGTTATTAGGTCGACAAGCCCAATAAGCTCAAAATAAACTCATCCAAGCTTATTAATAAGCCAAACTGATAATTTTAACTTAATAATGCACAGCAAGTATTTATGTACTTTTAAAAAACTATGATTGGGCCATAATTTAGCTAATAGGCCCTAACGAGCCAATATGCCCAACAAGGCCAAAATAAGCTCAACCCGAGCATATTTATAAAAGCAGCCATCAGCTTACATAGTCTTATTAGGAGCTAAAAGAAATCTATGTCACTTGTTTAGAACTTAAATAGACTTAAAATGCGAATTTTTGTAAAGTTAAAAACAAAAAGGTGATAAATTACAAACTAGCGGGGCTAAAAACTGTCAAAACATGGACTCCTTAAAGTTAGGACTGTTTTGTAACATTTAAAAAGCAAGGGGCTGTTTAAAACATATAAGAACCTAAAAAAGTAAAAATGTGTAAAAGATAGAGGACTAAAAGTGTTAATTAATGGAAACTTAAGGTATGACATGAACATAGTAATAAATTTCATAAACTAGGACTGTTTAATAATTAACAATAAACTTAAGGTATTTTGTAAGACAGAAGGTGAATTTGTAAACAAACTTAAACGAATCGGACGAGTACAATATTTAGTCATATAGTTATAACAAATTAAACCACGGCTTAAAAAAAAATGGATATATTATTAATAAACGTTTATACGTATACTAGAACTTTGAAATCATATACTTTACCAAGAGCCATCATAAATTTCAAATACATAAGAACACTTACACAACACCCCCCACACATGAAAACAGTAATATAAACAAGCAACTTTTGAAGTTTAATACATTGAGTCTTTAGCCTAAATTTGTAGACTCAGACTGGTCCGTGATATTACATATGGTATTTGACGGTGTGATTCATACTTGGATATCTATTATCATTTCAGAGGACTAATTTACTAAGGTGATTCCATCGGCCCCCAGTATTATGACAATTTCCTAATGATTTACATCTTTGGGTGAGAACAAATGCTTGTATTTACAAATTGAGACGCAAGTAGTACATTTTATACAACTTGATTACGTGTTTGCCATAAGTAGGCGATAACCCACAGAGCCCTTAATCATGAACTGTCATTACAGGATTGTAAGCGCGAATGTATGAGTAGATCTATTTTGGATAAACAACCCCGTTCGGTTTACTATCTATCATCGGGAACGAAAGTTTATAACATTTTCGATTAGGCTGATTCCGGTTAAACGGTCATTCAAAGGGCATTATTGCAATTTATTGGCTTTTATATACAGTCGAGCTTCAGAGTCATGAGCTTAGGAAAAACGTAAAATTACTTTTTATGATGTTTGCATTTGTTGCTTAATCATACACATGGAAATCTTGCGGTCCTACTATTGATTTACATAAACCTATGAATTCACCAACTTTATGTTGATATTTACGCATGTTTTTTTTCTCAAGATCAATTAAGGCACGGGGGGCTTCAATACATTTGGAGCGGTCACTGCTTTGTGAACGAGTCTGTACTAAAGATTTTGCGTATATAAACGATTTTTGGAACATATGTTATAATCCAAAATCTTTACTTATATTGTCGAACAATTTGAGCAGAGACTATATGTTAATGAACAAGTATTTTGTAAATCAAATGTATCTTTTTAAACGACACGTTTAGTGGTCGTTCTCATATCTTGTGCTATTGATCCATAAAGTAACGCCCTCGGATATTCAACATTCTGCTGCATACTCAAATTTGAGGATGTTACATCAGCTTCCACTTCAGAATTACTTGCATCATTATCATCTTGTGTACCGTTGTCCTACCATTAGCTTCTATTGGGCTTTACCAGTTATTTAACCTTTACTACCTCCTAAACGCAACAGGGCCACCATTATAGTCATGATGATTCAGCAAGATAATCCTTGATTCCCAGTCAGGTGCCTGGAGCCTCCACTATCAACAATCCCTTTATTCTTTAAAGCTTTATATGGATCATCCTGCACATGAAAAATAAAAGAAATTAGTTTCTCTTAGGGCACCCAAGGCCATTTTTGTGCTGGGTCTGCTAGTGTATCCTTCAGAAATAACAAATATTCTAGAAAATTGATCCACCAATGTGTTTGGAAATTTATTTCACAAAGTTCCTTGTTGGTCGTCCAAACACAATCTGCTGAGGTGCGTAACACAGGTTTTCCCTACTGCCGCCAACAGCACAAACTTTTGTACCTAGTAGTATTAACCTTTGATTTGCAAGATTTGTTTTTGTGTTGTATGTTCTTTAAATGGCCATTTAATAGGATGAATGATTTTTTTATGAAAAACAGTTTTTGGTCAAACATTGATCCAAAAAGGTTTGAAGCAATATTAACTTTCCTGGCAGCAATAGTTTGGTACTTCCTAGACAGTTAAAATTATGTCAAGCAATATTAACATAGTTAGTACGCAAGCTCTAGCATTATTAACTGGAATTCTCCAGTCTAGATAGGTACTGTTTGTAGGAACAAATTTTGTTTTGAGGTGATTCACATCTTTGCACATTGTTACACACTCCTAGTTCCCATTTGACCATACCCATACACATCCATATGTTCAATTCACTTGTTTAGCCATCTTTTCTTATGAAATCATAATCTCTAATAGAGATGGCTAATACTACCACACACAAAACATGCTTTTGTTTTTTTTATAGTAATCCATATCCAAACCAGTATTTTGAGACATTAAACCATTACAATCTCTCCTTGCACTTTAGACTTTGACTATATGTGGTGTTAATTTTTAAACAGTTTTTCCCCTAGGAGTGTTTTACATGCTAAACAGTATGTAACAAAAGTAAAACTAAGTTGTTCCTATTCTTTTGAAGGTGTAAACACATAATCATCATCACTATCTGACTCATACTCCTCAATGATAGGAGCATCAGACCAGACTTTAGGTTGACTTACTACATTGGTTTCATTAACAACTGGTTCACGCATAGATTCAAGTGTTTCTTCACTAGAAAAGGATTCACAGAATTAAAGTCACTCTGTCTCCTAGCATCAGATTCACTAAGGTTTAGATTGCTTTGACCATTAAGTAAATTGAGATCATCTATTCTTTATCAGGTCCAGAAGAATTTAGATCCCTGTCTTGGAGGTGGAAACAGCATGCATCTCCCCTCTGCTATCTAATCATTCACAAGGAACAACCTTCTATATCACTAGACCAACTGGTCAAACACACATTGAAAAAACTTTCTTTTCATAACTTAAACTACCCTTATGAGCATTTTGGTTTTTTCCATACCCAAGCCCGATTTTTATCCTTAATGACTCTCTGACTACTAGCAGTTTATTCAACCTTTATAATAATTTGCCATGTTTTCTAATCTTTTTCAAATCTTCTTTTTCTTTTTCAAGCCCTGCTAATAGTATCATATGGTATGTGAAGCACGATCAATTTTATCATCTAAATCAATTTTCATAAACCTAATATTTTCTTTATACCAAAGTTGATTTTTCTGATGAGCAACTAATTGAGCCTTTACCTTTTTTAAAGCTTGAGTATAAGCCTGTATTTCTATGCTTTGCAACGACCAAGTTTGTTCGTCCTTTGTTCCCATTATAGTAATTTTTTTAAGTTTAGTATATGATTCTACACATTCTTTTAAACAAGAGGTTACCTCGGTGTCTGAACCTGAATTGCTGAAAGCCATCAAAGCAAAGTTCTCTTGCTTATCCTCTGCATGAGCAGTCCAATCAATACCTTCACCATCAAGAGTTACCAGAGCTTTGGGTTCCTCCTGCTTTCCAGGTCTTCTTCCATTATCTTTAGCTTTATACCCAGAGTTCCCTGCATATCTCCTCCTGGCATCTTGATTCCCTTTTAATCTGCACTCTATAGCAAAGTGTCCTATCTTATGATAGTTGTAGCATTCAACTTTGGTCTTGTTAAATCCTACTGGTTTCTTTACATCAAAATCCAGCTTTCTCCCTGTCTTTTTATATAACTTCTTTAATCTCATAGAGATCATGGCCACATGCCATTTTAAGTCTATTTCTTCTAGATCAAATTCATCAATCTGTTCCAAATCCTCATGATCCAATTATGGACCACTGATATGGTTTGGACGAAGAAGGAGGTACATGAGAATTCACAGTGATGTGATGATGAGTTCTCTTTTCGTGATGTTTGTGACCATAATAAGGAGAAGCACCATAAGCATTACTTATAACAACATTAGATAATGTTATGCTTTCAGAAGAGACGAAGACAAATTTATGTGTACAAAGTATAGATTGTAGTAGAGCCTTTAACATCAGACTCAAAAACTCTAAGATTATTATACAAATCATCAAAGTTAAGACTGTCCACTCCTGGCTTGGTCCTCATAACCAAAGATACTTGGGACCAGGAAGAAGGTAAAGACCTGAGGAACTTTTGATTTGCATCTTCAAATGATACACCTGCACTATAACTATCCAGTGACTCAGAAGGTTTTTTTGTGTAACACTGTCATAACGTTTGTGCATGTCTTCTGAGTTTGATATAGGAGAAGCCTTTCACACTGCTTGCTTATCAGAAAGTACTTATTTGTATTTTCTTAGATTCCCCATTGCCAACCAAATCTAGATTTGATAGCTTCCCACATCTCTTTTGCATCTGTCATCTTGTGAAACTTTGCTGGGTGATCTTCTGGTAAAGCCATGAGCAAGGTGGTCTTTGCTTTTCTTTCTCTTTCCCTAGCCAAAATTTCTTTAGCAGTTTTAGGCGGCAACACCTTTATTACCCTATTAGTATCAGTAGAGACACTTACAGGACCATTACCCTTTTGAATGACTTCCCATATAGGATAGTTTGTATGTGTCAAGTAATGCTCCATCTTCATAGCCCAAATGTCATATTCACCCTTCTTAAGAATAGGGAGTTTTATGGTTGACATAGTGTGAGGGGTTTGTGTTACTACTGGTGTTTGTGTTGGTGGTGGTGTTGGTGGTGGAATATCATCATCTGATCCTGCCATTGATAAGATTTGAAAAGTAAGGGTTTATGAAACAGATGTGTTTTGGTTCTTCTTACTCAGAGTTTCTCCATAAGCTTTAATACCACTTGTAGATCCCAATTCAATATAGATCTTTCTAGTCTGTCAATGGTTGTAGCCAATATGGATAGTTCCACACTAACTACAGGAGAAACAATAACTATGAACACTATAAGTTATGCAGAAACTAACTTATAATGCTAAGAAGAACAATGAATATTAATAACTAAACTTTTGTATTGATCTGCCAAAATGATATATATTACTACTATGAGAATGATTTTTTGGTGAGAGATATATATATTCTCTAATGCCGTAGGGTTCCTTTTATACACCAAGGATAAACCCTAACAGACTTACAAAACGCGTAAAAGATAATGCGTATCTTTTCCTATAATAGCTCATGCATATCTCTTAAACGGTACTAACTATTTTGTACTGGTGGTACAAACTAATACTAACGGTACTAACTATAATTGTCGATACTTTCTATTACAACTAGCGGTACTAAGTCAGGAAAGCATAATTCCCAACAATCCTCCCCTAAACATGTTTGTTGAACTTGTTTAACTTTATGTTTCTCTGATGTAGATATCTTGAATTTCATGAAGGATGTATTCAAACACTCTGTTAAATCTTTGACTTAAGTACCTTTGATCCTTTCTGTATCATTCTTGGATCTTCACTTTTGATAATATTGAACTCTTGTACCATTATCTTGGTCACTTAGCAGCTTACAATCCTTGTCTTCTCATGTATATGTCTTATCTGCAACACAGCTACATCTTTTCTGCAACAATCCAACTAAGTTGGCTTTATAGTTTTTGGCAAACTACTAGCCATTAACGGATTTGATGTTCCTTTACCAGTAGTCGTTTGCTCTGGGATAGCCAATTCTTCATTGTAAACAACAAGGTGAATTGAGAACCTTATAGTTTTGAGTAAACTATCAACTATCAACGGATTTGATTTGTCTTTACCAAAAACCGTTTGCTTTTGGACTAGTCAATGCTTCATTGCCATAACATGGTGCATTGATAACCATATAGTTTTTAGCAAACTATCAGCTATCAACAGATTTGATTTGTCTTTACCAGGAACTTTTTGATCCTAGACTAGCCACATAATTGTAGAGCGGACGACTTCATGTTGACAGTTATTTTAGTATTTGAAACTGAATTATACAGATTTCGTGCCTCCGCGCCTTCGCGACCCGCTCGGAATTGTGTGTACGGAGGAATCGTGTGTTGTTTTTCCTATCAATTGGTGTACCATTGGACTAAGGAGTCTCAAATGGATACCTTTGATAGAAATTCGTTAGCAGTTATCAGGATATATGGAATATGAGAAAACAAAAATACCGAGGTAGTTCAGAGCCGACAACAAGGTCAGCAGCCCTAACATGAGGTGTTCATCTTCAATTGGATTTCAGATATTTTATGAGTAGACTAGAAAGTGACGTAGTGAGTTAGATGTCGAGAATTTGCGTGATAGATAATTCTGGGTTTTATGGTGTGATTGTTTCTTTGATACGTAATGGACTCATTACTGTTTGCATCCGACGACGTGTTTTCGATTCAGAAGTGCGTTGACTAGGGTTATTTTTCCAAGTTAATGAGTTTCATACATGACAAAAAGTTTTTTTTTTCCCATAAAGGGAGGGGAAAAAATTTATTGGGGGAGAAGGGTTTTTTATAGAAAATCGTTGTGAGTAATATGGGTATTCATGTACAATTTGAATTCTATACCGGAGGTGGGTAAACATCTATAAAAAATTTAAAGAATATTAGGGGGGGGGGGGTTAAGGGGGGGGGGGGGGGGGGGGGGAGAAGAGGGTGGTAAAATAATATTGAAGGGGAGTAAAAGTATTATCTAAGGGGGTAGGGGGTAAATCAAAAAATAAATTAATAAATTATGTGTAATAAATAGTTGGGGAGGGTATAATATATTATAAAAGAGTCGGTAAAATTAAGATATATATACTTTATTATATTCTAGGTAAACATTATAAAATATATAATCATAAAATTAAGTTTATTAATTCATTACGAATGTAATATTAAAGTCGAATAAATTACACTGTAGCTTAATAATGGATTTGTAAAAAAATTAACGGGGGTTATGTACCAATTAGGGGTAGTAATATAAAGGGAGTCATAGGGGGTGTAATTAAAATAACCCTTGCCATCTTAAAGGAGAGAAATTGTTTCGGGTATACGTTTGCTGAAAACAGTGTATGGCCATTGAAAAAGAGGAGAGAGTTAAAGAGATTTTCAGTAGATAGTGTTTGTCTACAGAACAGCTAAGAAATCCCAGACATGTGAGCGCCAAAAACTTTGATTGGTGTTTCAAAAGCTTAAATTATGATAGACTGGGGGAAAAATAAATAATTTTATTTTAGTGTAATTATTTGTTTTAATAAACTAGAATAATTATATGGTAGTAACACATCGGGTAAAAGTATAACCCTACGTATGGAAACACACGGGTAAAAGTATAACCCACGTATGTAGTATAATCTTTTTAGGTAAGACTAGGTCGTTCCACGGGGATTAGAGTAGTGTTCAAATAATCAGAAAGAAAATAGACTTTAACAATTTTGAAAATAACTTTAGTTTTACCAATGATAAAAAGTACGACTACTCGAATAGTTGAGAATAATTTATAAGTGTTGGAAATGATTTGACCATGAAGATGGAACATTAATTTATAAAAATGAGTTCTCGTCAGAAAATGTTTTCACAAATCAACTTGGTTAACTTAAGACTTATATTTAGTTAACTAGACCAAATATGTCACTCAGATAATCCAGTTACTATTTTATCAAAGCTTATTTTGTTTATCAATTTACGAAAGTGGATTTCTCGGCACAGACGTTAAAGATCATAGACAAATCTTTAAAACCACATAGATCATAACGGGTCTTTCGACCTATACCGATATGATTCTATAATCTAAGTTGATAAGCAAAAGTGGATAAGATAAGGTATAAGAGGTTCGCAACATAAGCTTAATATTAAAGTGATCAAGATCATATCAAACACTTATTTATTATAGTAACTTCACCGAGCAGTCATGAGAGATTTAGCCTCTCATGGCTAAAGAGTTTATAACAAAAGTACTCTTTACATAAATTTCCATAATTTCAACAACTAAGTAAGAAATCGTCTTCGTTCTTGATCGTTAGATCTTTTTCTTCAAAGGAAAATGTGTTTCTTGGTGTTTTAGTGAAAGGAGGAAAGTGTGTGTAAGGAATGATTGTGAGAGAGGAATGATTTGATTGAGAAAATTCGTCCTTAATTTATAGGCAAATTTGGGTGAAATGTGCGGCGCACTTAGGAAAAAGTACGGCGAACTTTGGGTGTTAATGCGATAGCATTTAATGGTGTTGACTGGAAGTGCGGCGCACTTACAAATACGTGTGGCGGTTTTGAGGAGTTAATGCATGTGCATTTAATGGACTTTAATTCTTCAATCTTTGGGAAAATGTGCGGCGCACAATGTTGTAAGTGCGGCGGTGTTTGGACTTCAGAGGAAAGTGCGGCGCACAATGGAGAAAGTGCGGCGGACTTCTTGAGTTTTGGCTAGAAATCTTTTCTTTTCTTGTATTCGCCTTCCAAAGTGTATAAATTCTTGAGCTTGGGTCTCTAGAGTCTTCAAGTGAACCTATAAGCAATTCAAGCTATTTTAAGTATCAAAAGTTCACGAGAAATGATAAAATATACATAAATAACGCCATAAAAACATGTATAATTCGGGCGTTATCATTGCTGCAACTATTGTGATTGTTGTTGCAGTTGTTGTGATTGTTGTTGCAGTTGTTGTTGAATCGCTTGTAAGGCTTGCAAAAGTGCGGTATTATCGGACATCTTTTTTTTCGTGAAGAGTACGATGAACAATTTTTTTTAGAATAGAACAGCTAAAAGAAAAAGAATATAAAGAACAATCGGGGAAAACCAGAATTGATAAAAGATAGAGATCGAAAGTGGTGACCTGATGTCAGTTTGGGAGAGACCCAAATTGCTGATACCACCTGATGTAGGACAACGGAAGATAGTTTCGTTCACAGCCAACGCTAATGAACAGGTTAATGGCAAATGCCAAGAAACCTAGGCTGGTTTCTAGTTCACGTGGGAACAGAATGATAAAACGTGAAAACACGTATAAAAATAGTTTGAATAATATTAATTGAATGAATTACAATATGCTGGAAATTAGTTTATATAGACCTACGAATCCTAAAACGACTCAAAATAAAAGTTTCCTATTTAACAAAATAAAGATAAACTTAAGAAAATCCTTGTTGACCAAGTAATAAATCTGTTTCCATATTTATTGGGATTTCTTTCCAGATTTACTTGGATTTTCTTGTTCTCCAAATTATTTATTCCAGAATCATCATTTTTCCCAGTTTTGGTCCCCCATCAAAGCCACTTAGATTATGTGTAATGGGTGCGTCGAGAGACGCGCTCGACCCCTTCGGGGACTCAATCCAGACACATCGAAGGAGAAAAAAAGGAAGTCGGTCGAGTCCTTAACTGAGTCGTGTGGCAAAAACAAAATACCCCAACTCCAAAGATGTCTAAAAAAGCTCTCAAAATCAAAACACCAAAAACACGATGCCAAACGGCGTTCAAACACCAGACCTCAAATTTTTTTAACAAGCGAATAAAATTTTAATTTTGGTTTGAGAAAATATGAAAATAAAAATAAAAAGTAATGTCTTGAGTCTTCTAATTTCACTAAATTAGTTAAGAAAGTTTTATATAGAGAAACACCTGATGTGACAATAACGTCTTTAACTTTTTACGTTTTATACTCACTGTTACATGTAGAGGTGAGTATTATAAATCGCGGATCGAATCGGACCGGAGCGACCCGGACATTCAAGTCAGGTCCTTGGTTTGGAGTTTTAGACCAAATCTGTTTTCGATCAAGTTCTTGGTCCGGTTTTAAACCAAAATATTTTTGATGTTAAACAAATGAAAGAAAAAAACAATATTTTTTACTTGGTAACAAAAGTAACATATGAAACAAACACAAATAACACTCCACCATTAAAAAAGCACACGGATCATGATCCACACCTTCCCACATCAAAAAATCCCCACCGTCAATTAATCCTTTATATATCCAACGCTCCATATTTACACAAACCATACGGATGATGATCCACACTCTCCCACACAAAACAATCTCCACCGTCCATTGTAATATATATATACCATTTCTTATCTCCCACACAAAACAATCTCCACCGTCCATTGTAATATATATATACCATTTCTTATCTCCCACACAAAACAATCTCCACAGAGTCTTCACCGTCTGTTATAAGCCATTTTCTCTGTCCATTTTCACACCGTCTTCTTATATCTTAAAACACAAGCACTCGCACAAAAAAACACCACCATCACTTACCTACCTTTAACCGGTTGAAGGGAGAGAAACAGATATTCGTATGACCATAGTTAACCGGGAATGGTTCTACTTCTACATGGTGTCTTACCAATAAAGCCTGTGTTGTCGTGGGTGTAAACACGAACTTCACTTACGTAATCGGAAACTCAGCTTTAATAACCGCATGAGTGCATAAGCTTCTGCAGGATGAGTGGGTTAGTCTCATCCAAGGGTGATGGGTTGTGTTTATTTTATTTGTAAGAAGAATGTTTATGGTGACCATCCTTGGAACTACTAAGCCGATTAAAGCTTTTCTATCGAAGAGGCTAATTAATTTGGCAAACACTCTCTAAAGTCTAAACCCAAATAAACAAACACTCACCCACGTCATAACTCAACCACCACCAAACCCTTAGACACAATCAAAAGATTGACAAGGCTCCTTACAAACTTTGTTGTAAGGTTCACTGGCAAACACACGTTCAAGCAATGGAAAAGGGAGATGACAAGGCTCCTTAAACATCATCGAGCTTATGGTTTTGTCACTGGTGAATTCAATTATCTTCTCCCTGCCTTACGAGCCTACATACAAATATCTCCTTGACAAAGTTTGACATCCAAGTGAGATTGTGGTTTCTAGCTTCCCTCGATGAGGATATATTCATTTGGCTTGATTCTTTTGTATACTCAAAAGACATTTGGGACAGAATTCACCTTGTTTATGGTCGAGACAAGGTGAATTATGTCCCGTATGTCTTTTGAGTATACAAAAGAATCAAGCCAAATGAATATATCCTCATCGAGGGAAGCTAGAAGCCACAATCTCACTTGGGTGTCGAACTTTGTCCAGGATTCAAGATCTTTGAATGTAGGCTCGTAAGCCAAAGAGAGAGGATTTTTGAATTCACCAGTCACAAAACCATAAACTCGGTGATGTTTAAGAAGCATTGTCATCCCCCTTTTCCATTGCTTGAATGTGTGTTTGCTAGTCAACCTTACAAACACCCACCCACGTGATAACTCAACAAATTTGTAGAATGTTGGGTTCGCCGATTGGCTAGGGTTAGGGTTTGTATCGTTTAATTGTGGTGTCTTAGAAGGGGTTTGATTGATTGCCGTCAAAGTTTAATACAGTTGTTGTGACGACCATGGTGGTCGTTTGATTGTGGTTGAATTGCAAAGAAAATTACGAATGAGCGTAAATCAAACGGCGTCCTTTTAGATGATCACATATCCATTATTGTTACTTTGTTAGAAACCTGGATGATGTACCATGTCAAGTTTGACTTTTTCCCCTTTTCTTTATACTTAAAACGATGCGTTAATAAGTACTTCTAAGTCCATATTAGACAAGAGATAAAGGTTTGATGATCATGCACTATGGAGTTGGTGAATAAGGTGCAAAAGGTTGACTTTGAGGTCAGACATCCATATTGATACACCCGCTCAGGAACTGCTATGTTTTTTGCATGAAAATGTTACATGTATGCATCTAATATACCTTCGGAAATTAGAGCATGCGTTCTACAATGTTACTAAGTTTAGCTTATAAATATATCAGATTTTTGCTGGCAATGGTTATATGAAAAGGATAACTATATTGAAGGTATAAGAATAGGAAATTTTGAGTTTAAAAATCCTAAAAGTTTTGTTTGGAAATTGGCAGGGCGTGAAAAGTAGGACCTATTTACCAACAAATCATAACTTGTCCGGTTTAATAGGAGATTGCAGATGTATCCCCTTAACTTAATGAACGATCAGAAAAATGCGAAAACTGTTAATTTATCAGTGTTGGTCATATGAGTTTGGCTATATTAGGAAACAGTTTTGTGGACTTAATTTGTTGCAGTACAAAATAGGGCTGAAATTGAGGCAAAGTGTAATTTAGTGTTTGAGCTTATTCTATAAAGTGTAAATCGTTTTGATTTTTGAGGCTTTAATGTAAAATTCTAGTTTGCCTTGTGCAGCTAGTATCTGTGATGCATATGATAGTTGTTTCTCAATTTAAAAATTTTTGAATAGCCAATTAGTGGTATATACAATAAAGAGCATGATTCTTACTATTAGACATATTAGAGTGTCAGGTATCGTAACTTGGCAACACCATTTTTTGGATGCCATATCAGCATAACATCAACACCAACACCACTTCTCTAATCATAACACCAAATAACACCACTCACCTTTTTATTTTCATAAAACCTCCTAAACAATTATTTCATTATTTTAATAAACTAACTATTTGCAGTTCATAATTAAACATACAAATTACATTAAAAGAACACACATTACGAAATTAAAAAAAAAATACATTACGAAAAAAAAAACATTACGAAATTAAAAAAAAAAAAATTTCGAAAAAAAATACATTACGTAATTAAAAAAAAAAACTTCTCCGCTTCGCGCCACGTCACCATAGCATTTTTTCATTTTGTTTTTGATCAATTTTTTTTTGCTTCTTGATCCAACAGGCGTCGTCTTCGTCCGAAACCTTGTCTAGTAGCTAGAAACCTCAATCTCCTCCAACCGCAATAGTGTGCGGTCTTTTCCGCTTGAGCTACGAAAGCCCTTTCGCGGCTTCTCGTATTCAGAAGAAGCCCTGCTCCAATTAGCTTTTCCTTTCCGAATTGGCACGACGCGCTACTTCCACGGTGCTCGCCGTTGCGTCGGATTTGCTTTTCTTGGCGGGCCGTTGTTTGCCGGGCGGACGTGGTCGTGCATCGTGACCGAATAGATCCTCCTGGCTAGCCCCGGGGACGTCTCCGGTTAAGTCAACTTGTTCCGGTGCGTCTCATTTCGGGTGGAATCTCAAAACGGCCCAAGCATCTTCTTGAGAAAACGCGACCCCTCTATGCTCGTCACGGTAAATACTTTGAGCCCGTTTCAAATAATCCACATCGTTTTCGCACCTTTTTATTTTTTCCCAAACGTTTAGGCCCGTTTTGTACTCCGTTGGAAAACTTTTGGCAATTGACATTCAAATCGAATGCCATTTACTAGTCAACAAAACTTATCGTAAGGTTTTTGAAATTTTTTCGAATTGAACTCGTTCAAAACCCGATACCAAAACACTCATGCTTTTGTGACCTTCCGACATTATTATCTTCGGAAACGGCCACGTAACATGTTGCAAGCAATTCTTCTCGACCGGATAGCCAACGGCCCTGCTGCTACCAGTCCTTGGGGCTACGTCATCGACATTTGTTTCCCTTTCGTAGCCCATTTTTTTCTTGCGACCGCCTTTTTTTTGGCGAATCGACTTGTTGAGTTGAGTGAGTGTTTGAGAAGATTCTGAGATGGAAATGATGGTGGGTTTTTTGTAGATTATCTAAATCACGTTAAGAATTGTGATTGTTGCCCATCGGAAAAAGCTTGTTGTTGTTCTTGTTGGTATTGTTGAAACTGTTCCGGCGTCATCGACCCGGTGAGGAGATTCATGAAACTGTTGTTTGGAAATTCAGACATTTTTTTGATTGATTGCTAAAAAGATGTATGTTTGTATTTGAAGAGTGGTGAATTTGTATGTGATTTTGTATTTGGTAATGTGTTGTATATATAGTGAGTTGAGTGAGGGGGGTAAAATGATTTTTTTTTAAATCAGCCGTTTTAGGGGGTAAAATGAAAAATTTTAAATTTTTTTTTATAAATACTAGCCGTTAGGGGCTAAAATGAAACATTTCAAAATTGGGGAGAAAGAGTAAAATTTAAATTCTAGCCGGCGAACGCCGAGCCCAACGCCGTTGGGCAACGCGTGTGTGGGGTGTAGTAACGCCGGCCAACGCCGGCCAACGCCGTTGCCGGCGTTACTACACCGAGGCCTCTTAAAACAAATATTGTTTCAACTCATTCAATTTCATTATTTAATGTTGATGTTTATTGTCGAGCATTGACATGCTTTTGCGTGTGGGGTCATCGACCTCTAATTTACCGTTATTTCTAAAAAACTTGGTAAAAATATGATGACATCTCGCCCCTTTTAGAGGTTGCGATGGTGGGCCATATCACTAAATGATTTTCAAATTGTATAAAAAAAACAAGGTTGCCGCGTACTATTCTAGGGTTAAGCCAAATACATGTTGCACATGAGAAAAAAAGTGTTTTTGAGAAATTGGATGAAGCTACTTAAACTATGTGTAATCGGTGCGTCGAGAGACGCGCTCGACCCCTTCGGGGAAGCCACAATCTCACTTGGGTGTCGAACTTTGTCCAGGATTCAAGATCTTTGTATGTAGGCTCGTAAGGCAAAGAAAGATGATTTTTGAATTCACCAGTGATAAAACCATAAACTCGGTGATGTTTAAGGAGCCTTGTCATCTCCCTTTTTCATTGCTTGAACGTGTGTTTGCCAGTCAACCTTACAAACACCCACGTCCTAACTCAACAAATTTGTAGAATATCGGGTTCGTTGATTGGCCAGGGTTGGAGTTAGGGTTTGTATCGTTTAATTGTGGTGTCTCAGAAGGGGTTTGATTGATTGTCGTCAAGGTTTACTACGGTAGTTGTGACGGCCATGGTGGTCGTTTGATTGTGTCTTAGGGTTTGGTGGTGGTTGAGTTATGACGTGAGTGGGTGTTTGTTTGTTTATTTGGGTTTAGACTTGAGAGTGTTTGCCAAGTTAATTAGCCTTTTCTCTTAAAGTGGATAGAAAGAGCAACGCTAGATCCACTCACATAAAAACTTTCACATTCTATCATATTTCTCTTTCTTTTTTCATTATAATATTTGTTTGACACATATGGGTGTGGATATAGCATATATGCTTTAATTAGCCTGGTTCCAAAGCTACATAATACACGTGAAATCAAAACTAGCATAATCATATGCCTTTTTCTTGTTTGTCGGTTTTGTACTTCGCGCTAATGAGGAACCTGATAAAGACGAGCTTTATGTAGATTTCAGTTTAGTCTATTTTGGAGTGAGGAAACATAATGTAAATGGTAACACAGTTTACTTGTTAGTTAACAAGGATGCTGAATATCTGAAGCTAGTTTCTTCTATTCTTGATCCAAGGTTAGATTTACTATATTTAATAATCCGATTCTTATGTCATCAAACGTTAATAATTGACTTGAATATATAATTACATAACTTTTCTCTGAAGATGTTGGCTGTTTCGACCCTCATTTCAGTCGAAGTCAAGAATAAAAGAACGAATGTGCAAGTGGTTTTAGAGCGGCTGCAAAGACATTGGCCGTTGATAGATAATTTGCTTGAACCAATTTAGTAGTGAATCAAAGGTCATGCAGAATATGATGTGAGAGGGAAGCAAGACTAGTAAAGCTCGTCAGAAGGAGAATCAAGTAGAGGAAACAGGTGAGATAATATGGTTCTCCCCGAAATGCGTTGAGGCGCAGCAGTTGACTGGACATCTAGGGGTAAAGCACTATTTCAGTGCGGGCCGCAAAGCTGAAGAAATGAGTGGTGGTAAACTCAGAATCGGGAAAAAACAAAGGGATGAGAAGTAGTAAGCCATAGAAGGCTAAAAAGAACAAAGGTGGGAAGAAATGACGTCATATTTCAGATAGATGGTTGATTTCTTTTGCAACAATCTTAGAAACTTGCATCTATCTTTTTTTATCCGATTAATGTTCTGAGTTTATTATACGAGTAATGATTATGTGTTTGCGACGAGAACCAAAAAACGAAATGAAGGTATATATGAATTATGAAAACCGGTTAAGGCTAGTGATATAAAGTAAGCTGGTTTATTAAAGGGTAAAAGCTATTTATGCTTAATGTACTATCTGAGAATACTTATTATGCTTCATCTACTCCAAAATATTGTCATTTAACTTTGCATTGTTTCGATAATATATCATTATACATATCTGGACTCACACATTTTAAATAAAAAGACGAATATACCCTTATCTTCTTCCCTAACCATTGCAACCATTTTCAAACCCCATTTTTGCTTGTTTATACTCGGGGTTCTAAAAGGCGCGCTATGGCGGCGTTAAGGCGTGAAGCGTGGCATCCACGTTACGAAACAGACCAAGGCGTCGGCTCTAGGCGTGACGTGAGCTGAGGCACGCTAAGGCGTGGCGAGTTTTTTGGATTCAACTCCAATAAAAAAAACTTTTTTTATAAAATGAAGAATATTACATGTAATGATAGTTTCGTAACTTTAATTGTTATGTATAACGCTTTTTGCAATACTTACACAGTTGTGTTTATGGTTTGGATCAGAAATCAAATGACGATATGTAAGCAGAGATGTTTACCTGACTTGATGGCCATTTTTATGATATTAAGATATCTATTACGAGATTTCTTTTCATTGGAATGCTTTAGTACTGCTCCTTCCAAGCGTCGGATAATTATTCACTATCGATATCTAAAACAGGATATGTGTAACTAAATGAACGATTAAAGTAAAAAACGAAGAAGGGTAAAGAAGGAACAAGTTAAGCCCATTCTTCTATTTTTCTCTTTCTTTTTTGAAAAATCTGGAAATACACATGTAGAAGATGAAGTTGAGTAAAATGTCCAAATTACCCTTAGCAAACAATTCATGCCATGTGCAATGATAAAATTAGAAGTAGATGAAGCATAATGAGTATTCTGAGATAGTACATTAAGCATAAATAGCTTTTACCCTTTCTTAAAAAGACTAGAGAGGTTGATTACTAATTAAAGCAACATCTTGTTATTTTATGCACAAAAGCATTTTGTCTAGTCTTGCAAGTCATAACAATAATACATATATGCGTGTGACCCATACAACACGTCTAAGAAAATAACAACTTCAAACTTTGACTCAGGTACACAATCAGATGATACTTGGATTCATAGCATTTCTTAAAACATTAACCAAAACTTACTTCAATAAGATGATTCTTGAGCACACAAGAAAAAGACAGCTGCGCGTTTGAAAAAACTGTCATTTCCTTTTACCTTTGTTGTTTTTACCCTTGTAGTTTCCCTTTACTTTCGTATTTTTAGCATCCTGGAATTCAGAATGAACGACATAACGCTTGTGATACTCTTTTGCGTCTGG
>BQNB010051901.1:0-40750 GCA_026074375.1 Tanacetum coccineum
TGCATTAATTTTTTGGATTTTTTTAATTTTCTAATTTTTTTTTAATTTTCGGTTTTTTTTTATAATTTTAGGATTTTTTTTAAAAATCTTAATTTTTTTAAATTTTTTAAATTTTTGGATTTTTTTTCGTTTTTTTAAAAAAAATATTGTTTCATGGCAAGGTTTGAACTTGTGACTTAGGGTTTAGTTTCAATTATGTTTACCAACTGAGTGAAGCCACCATTTGTGTTTTATTATCCAAAACTATAATAATATATTATAAAAAAACAATCTTCAAAAATATATCAAGATATATACTTCAAAATATATTAAGATATACTCTATAATTATTAAGATATACTCCATAATTATTAAGATATACTCCCTAATTATATGACATATTTTGAAGATATACTCCATAATTACTTAGAGGGAATAATTGTAACATCTGGGACTTAGTTGACTTTGGTGTTTCAATTTATATCATCGCTACCCTGAAGAGAGAAATGCGCTCATCCGGGACTTAATTGTCTTTGGTGTTGCGGTATCAAATTCTTGAAAGGGTTATTTGTATACTTCGGATATCTGGGCTTTTTTACATCAAGACTTCTTAATGTGGCTTGCAAGAATGTTTTGAATCTACTCAAAAAAGGATTGTTGATTTAGGGGGAAGCTAAGACAACTTCTAAATGGAGATTATCGAGACGGACTACAAATTGCTGACATGGGCAGAATGACTTTGTCATTTTCGGTTTGAATATTTTCAGGTCCTGTCTCATACATAATCTTGTGAATATATAAATGTGTAGTGTAGACTTAAATATAGGCATATATAGTGTTTTAGTATGAATTTTCAAGAATTTCTTAGTAAATTCAAAAAAATTCAAATTAACATACTCAAACACCATATAAACCCTCAAAAATTGAGGGGGAGCATTAACAATGTTCCTAATATGGCTTGTTAATAATTGGACATTTTTTCCTCGAATGCAGTTATATTTAAATCAATTGATATCCAAAATATCAAGAGATTTAATATTTTTGATAAGGGGAGAAAATGTGATTAAAATATATGGCTAATAATATGATTTTTAAGATCTCAAGTGTTCGCTTTCCCATATATAAAAATGTGCTAAACTCTTTCGATTAAACGATGCACATATGAAGGGGAGAAAATAGTTACGTGATTGGCTGAAATGTGGAAATACCAAAGACCGGCCATTTAAATTACTGTATTGGAGTTATAAGGTGGTTAAGTTTAGGTATTCATTCCCATGATCCAGCCAAAACCAGAGAGATCTACCCAGGGATATTCAACTAGATAGTGTAGAAGTCCTTAGGTATGAAAAAAGAGTAAAGTGAGATTAAGGGAAAAGTGTCGACTGAGATGAAGCTAGTACTAGAACAAACCCAACAAGGTACTAGTTATGAAGTCTCGGTAAGCGCTGAAGGGGTTAAAGAATTAAAAAGAAATATAAGGATAAATGGTGTAAAGAAAAAAGCCCTCCATACACTTAAGGCAGAAACCAGGTCAATATATCTACTGTCAGAAACACTAAGCTGTTGTCTGGTATTAAAGACAGACGTCATGGACCCAGTGACACAATGCACAACCCTTCCCAGCCACTCAAAGTCAGACAGACTTTGTTTCAAAACTCACAGAGAGTCACACATTTCTATCAACTTTCTCACTCCGAGTCAGTTGATATTGAAATGGTGGCAATCAGCTCCAACCTCCGATCACTAAAACCAAAAATGCACTATTGAGTCTAGAGCCAATGAGATCATCCATAAATCTTATTAGGACACTGTTCAAATGTATTTATTATTCACACACTGTGATAACAAGTAATTATCTCAAAAGTCCTACGCATTATCCATGTAATTTTGCCAGAACATCAGAGTGATACTTAAGTATTCACAATGACGATGGAAATCCTGCTTGAGCCAACATCAAACAAGCTCAGTCCCAAATGTACTAATTTCTTTCTGCAGAATACTGACTAACTTAAGGAATCATCATACCTATGTGTACCTCTTTTATCAAATATATCTACTTCTTTTAAAATTAAGCTTAGAGATTAACTGGTCGGGTAAAACATTAAATGAATCAGAAAGAACTATTCTCACGTTTTGAATGGTTATACTCCCTACACTTCCCCCTAGGGACTCAAATAATGCATACTGACTAATGACGAGATGTCTCTTCCACCATGTGGATAAAATAGTGCACCCGAAAGTAACAAGTTAAAACACTGATTTTCTCTACGGTTATGACATTCGTCTTCCCGGAATGACCTAAAATCAATGAAGGCTATGGACTCTATCACATGTACTTGTTGTACGTTCTAGTGTATCTACTCCTTCCCCCTTGCTGGTTTCGATACCTCGGAATCATCAAAACCTTGTACGCACCTATACTTAAGGTCGTGTTTGAAGAATAAATAAGCTTAGATCTATCCCGTAAGAATCAACTTCAAGGCATTTAAAACTATGAAAGTATTTCCAAGCATTCCTAAGTCTTTTACAAACTATGGGGTGTTGGCAATTTTGATCGTCTATAGTTTAAAGACTGAATTCACTAAGTCTCAAAGTGCAAATAAGTCCCTAAAGTTTGAAACAAATGACATCTAAAGCTCTTGTAGTTAATATAAATTAACTCCCTTTGAAATTTTTATCCGTCATTATCAAAAACTTTATCCGTTTATTCCGTAACTTATTTTGAAAGACCATTTTAAAAGATTATTTGTTGACACACTCTCCCCCTCAAATAATGACATGTTTTCCATTTAAAGAGTTGTTGTCATTGTTTAAGTGGTCGAATTGTCTTTGAAAATATTTTTGTGATTACTGAAAAACACTGATTCATTGTGAAGATAACTTTTTACCAATAAAAATAAGATTTCTTTTATTTTGACACATAAATGCACTGACACATACACTTATTGTATATAGGAAGCACGGGTTGTGTTGCAAAGTAAACACAATCCTTTTCATGGTCATAGAGTAGACCATGCCCGGGAATAAATTCCCGTTATGAGGTCAAGTTTTCTTTTTGAAATACTTACCTTTAAGATGATGACCGGGTTGCTATCTGAAATAATAGCAAGCCATTTGGCATGTTTTGAAAATATTTAGAACTTCTGCTCGAACTTCATTTACAGCCTCGTATCATTATTGAATGATATTTCTAAGACCGTAAATGTTATTGATTTTCAGAAGACATGCCATTATTACCTCTTTTTATATTTTTCTCAATTTTTTAATTTTTTCTTTGGTTTTGAAGATTTTATATTTTTGTATTTTGTTTTTATAAATTTTTTCTGAAAATGAAAAATCTTTTTGGTTTTTATGGTTTATAGTATATTTACATATTATACAGGATATTTGAATAAGTACCACCACTATTCTTCTGCTTCATCTGCCAATTGTTTCAGAGTTTTCGAGCTTGTGAAAGAAAATATCAATCTTTCACTACCAAAGTGCTTTAGTGAAATGTCCACTAGCTGAACTCAGTATTGAACAAAGTAAAGCACAAACTAATCCTTTCTCAACTTGCTCATATGAAGTTGTGAATCTGATGTCAGTATGTTTTGATCGGAGAATTTGAACATTGTTGCAGCTAAAGCAATAGCGCATTTTTTATCAAGTACATAGAATTTTATTGAATTTTAAGGCCATAATCCGGTAAGTTGTGATCTCAACCAAAAAGGAACTTGAGCACACCAACACAGACTAGTGCTATATATTCACTTCCATACAGGATATCGCGATTGCAATTCTGCCTTTTTGATAACCACTAATAAGTCTGTCTTCCAAAAAATAGCCATACTTCCAGATGTACTTCGTCTAGATATCTTTGTGCAACCCGCATTGATCAACATCGTGCAAAAGTGTAAGAGCAATATAAGAATCATTTGGAATACTTAATGATTGTCCCTAATACGGTTGCCCTCTAGTTATTTAAAGATTCTTTTTACACGGCATGTTGAAGTGGCTTTTTCGATATTCTTTGCCTGAACCGGTGGCAGCACATTCATAACAACAAATGTGTATAGTGTTTAGGTTCTACTGGCTGTGAAGGATATATAAAGTGATCAACTATTCCACGATAGTGTGTATGTGTGATAAACGGTCTGGAGCGCCTGTGTGAATCGTAGATCATCCATGATTAATTAGCTGCGCACCATGGGGTGTGCGGGTTCCACGGGGGTCGACGAGGGTCTAATTTATATAGCAAACAATATTTTATTTACGCAATGTGAGAAGAGCAAGATCATATTTAAGGGACTGGTGATTAGGACGCAGTATGGCCTTGGCAGCGAGGCGCTGTTTGTGATAAAGAGATGTGTTATGCCAGAGAAGTGATGAATGTAGTATGCCCAGAATGCTGGCTTGCCTCTGGGGTTAGCAACTTAGGATGCGAGCGATTATGTGTGTTTGAACACTGTGAGGTTAACAGGTTTTTCAGGTGTTAGCAAGATGACGTGCGAACGATTGTATATCAACGGAAGCGCGTAGGATGATTTGTAGCCATAGAAGCATCTTGTAATATCCATGCGGCTAAAGATGTGGCGGTGAACAAGTGTGCGAGCGGCACATGAGCCGAGATGAGGGTCTGTGAGTTACCGAGAGTAGGACGTGTAAGGACGGAGAATGTGCTGAGCAATGAGAATGCAACAGCACGATGCGGATCAGAGTGTTTCAGAGCGCCATGAGAGAGCCGTCGGTTGAGAGGCGATGGATAAGGCACATGGATTTGTGAGATTGAGTATCTTGGATCCGACAGGACGCCCGTGGCCGTGGTTGGTGCAGGAGCGATATCACTTCGTTACGGCGCATAAATCCAGATTAGGAGTGAATATGCCTCTTGGAACCTCGCCAAGGATTGTGAAGGACGTATCGGAGGAGATAGCAAGGTAGCGAGCGAATTGCGGGATGGGCGAGAGAGAGTATACGAGTAGGGATATCATCATGTCGAGGATTCCGACCTGTGCCGTGCAAGCATAAGTCTGTCCAGACGATCAATTCCTATGATGCTAGATTGCACGGTTAAGTGCATGGTGCGCGCGGTACGGATCGATTCCTTGATTTTAGAGTGATTAATATGTACAGAGGTGCCTCCTAAGATTCGCAGTCAGAGTTGGTTATAACCTTGTAGTGGAGGTGCCAGGTTTACGACTAAATAACCATCAGGCGGAGTTGAGACATCCTTGTACGTGACCGAAGAGGGCTGTCGCATGATCTGTAGCCAAGCGAGT
Source organism: Tanacetum coccineum (assembly GCA_026074375.1). Taxonomy (NCBI): domain Eukaryota; kingdom Viridiplantae; phylum Streptophyta; class Magnoliopsida; order Asterales; family Asteraceae; genus Tanacetum; species Tanacetum coccineum. Next base: position 5,241 of record BQNB010051901.1, read on the forward strand.
GATGGTTAAGCCTGATGAGGCAGTAGGGTGTGAGAGAGCGTCCGACAATTGGGTGGTTGAGGTGGGTGGGTGGTGGGATGTGTGCCAGGGTACAGTTGTGGTTGTCTCTGTTGGAGAATATGGGCGTTAGGGTCTACGTGATCTCGTCTGGTCCAGGAGTCTAACATTAAGACACTAGATATGTATTATGTAGTGGGTAGGAGAGGCTGAGGCGTTTCATGTCATGGTACGCGTGTGAGTAGAGGACGTAGTCCTATCTGATGAAAGGGTGGATTACAGGTGGCGTAACGGGCGGAGAGGTGCGCGCGAGGGTCTGAGTCTCGAGGCGGGTGGGCGTACAGTGTGCGGCTCAAGGTATATAGCCTATATGCGCCGTATCGATTAGGAACTGATACGATTACGTGGAAGAGTTGCGGGATAGAGCAAAGTGCGCTATGGTCTAGGGATGTATTTATATTGACAATAGCATGAGTACGGGTGGCGCGGGAGCCGTGTATGGCCTAATGTGGCTATACTGTGTGGGAGGAGTGTTGAGGATGTGATGTAGTTGCAATTGGTTCAGTTTGGGGATCTCGCAGTATGTCTTGTGTTGGGCATCACAGTAGTCTAGCGAGATCTTCTTGGGAGATTTAGGTATTTAGCTTTCTACTGACTCGTATCTCTCTACTCTCTCTCTCTATAAGTGCTGCTAGGTCTTATCCTCACTTGACGAGGCCGAGACACCGGTACATTACACTAGGTCGAATATTGCTGCGTATGGTAATCTGTTATTGGGAAGTTTTGTCTTTAGGACGGCGAGGGACGATAGTTCTATATAGTTATTTCGGGTACAATGTTGGTATCAAATTGTCCCTTGTTGTGGTCGGTAGGCAGGAGTAGTGGTGTTTGTATTTGTGCGGGGTGGATGTTATAGCGCGTAAGGTCTCGCAGAAGTAAGGAATGTGAGGGACAGGGGTGGCTTCTAGTTGGAGATTTCTACTCTCACGGGGCGAGCGGTGCGTCTAGTTACAAGAGAACAGCTATAAAAGTCAAGAACACTGGAGTAGGGTAGCATAACATATTGAGTGCTGGTGTCTGTGTTAGTTGTATTATATTGGAGTATTCGCGTCTGTTCTGGGGCGGCGGAGTTCGAGAGACTGGGGGGTCAGTAGGGGGATCGTACTCCTATATGGGGGGGGGTTCTAGATCTTCTGCATTTGTGGATCTGGGGGTATGTATATGGGAAGGTGCTGTGTGGATGATGGAGGGTGGAGAGGGCTCTTTCGACTTAGTTCGATTTTCCTTGATATTTTTGGTTAGGCGGATGTGATCAGGATTGACGTTGTGCTTTCAATGTTCTCTCGAATAGCCAAAGCTATCGATGCGTGCTGGATTGTTTCTGTTAGTGTGTACAAGATGATGCCGTGTGTGCTTAGGTGTTATTTGGGGTTAGTGCGTGGTGTACACATGCACAAAAGAACTCTGACTGGTCCGAGTAGGGACTTACTGTGGATTAGGCGCGTCTGACCTCGAGACAAATCAGGCGGGGGCTAGATGCCGATAGTGACGTGAGGTTTATCTTTTGTTTAGATGCAGATATTTTGATACTACGTGTTAGGCTCTAAAGTTTAGGGCTGGAATAGGAGCCAGTGGCCTTATTTAGTTCGTGTGCTTTCGGAGGTTAGAGATTTACGTAGTACATTAGTTTGTGTGTGCTCACACAGTACTACACGTCTGGTGTGTGTGGGTATACCGTGCGGACGGTGAAAAAAGGCAGTGTTGGACAGAGGCGGACAGAGCCTGCGGGCAGAGAGGTGATCAAGGCGCGAGCCGGTAAGATCAGTTGGGATGAGGTATCACTCTAGATATATGATCCTGGTATGGGTGATACTTTCTCTCACTATTTACTGTATATACGACGTCTTGTATGCTGCAGATGGGACAGCGTGAGCAGGGATGAAGCCGCTGGTAGGGGTGGAAGGTTCGTGGGTGGAAGAATGAGTCACTCACAGTAGCGGTAGCGAGTATGGAGCACCCGGAAGCGGGGGTGAGGAGGGCGGATATGAGGATGTGTGCGTATCAGGGAAGAGTAGATGAGTGGTATCTAGGAAAGATTATCGATTATCATTACAAGCAAGGTAGTGTACGTAGTTTATTCTTAGATGTTAGCAGATCTGAGAGTATGCAGTATAGGTTTCAGACATCTTCAATGAGCGGAGGCCATGCTTTGTGTGGTAAGGTCAGCGGCGAGGGGAGGACACAGATGGATACTAGAAATATCACGAACATAATGCATCTTACTCGGCATACTGGAGCAGTATAGGCACGTTTTCACGATTATTACAAAGCGATAGACACTATAGGAGTAAGTATTACAGACGGCTGAGGTAGGGCCGTGAAACATGCAGGCGTCGAAGGACGTTCGAGCTAAACTCTTGTGTTTTGTATTTGCTTTTCGCAAGATCGAAATGTGCAACTTTAGTATTCAAGCAAAATGTGTAAAGTTTGAAGCGAAATACGTAATTTCCAAAGCCAAGAAAAATATGCACTCTTGCAAGCGAAACATGTCAGTTTAGGAATTTAAACTTTCAAAACATTCAATTCACAACAAACAAACCTTAATCCAAATCAATTTGCATTTACGGTTTTCTATTGATTTTGTAAAATCCGCGAAAGACTCACCTCTTTTCTTGGTTTTAATCATAGACTTGTAAAACCCGGAACATTTATTTCTTTCCTTTTTACCACAACTTCCAATCACAACACACTACTTAAGATCCTACCAATCTTACACTTTAGTTTTTTAGTAAAATGGAAACGAAAGATTACTTATCTTCGTGTTCTAATATTCAAAGAACAACAAATGCAACAAATTCAAGACACAGCAAAAAATGAGTTAGCATGGTATCTTTTTTGAGAACTCATATCACACCTACCTTCTTTCAAACAACAACTTATAAGAACTCGAACCGATTTTGATTCAAAACGTGCATTTGTGACACTCTTTGGTCAAGATTTTAGACTTACATAGGCACATGTATTCCTGAAGTGGACCAACTAGAAAAACAACATTGACCAAGATGAATTTCAAGATTATTGATCCCATGGTCTTGCTTTTAAAGACCGGAACACATTATTTCAAATGTTTCATCAGAGTCACGTGATGTATAAATGGAATTAGATAATATGTATGTAATGACAACCCAACTACTTCTCCAATAACACCTCAACTCGAGGAATTCTAGAATTCTGTGACACAATGATCCAACAATGGAATCGTTAATGAAGTCGATGTTGAAAGAGCAAAAGCATAAAAGAGATATGACGCTTGGGTGAATGAAAGACAGATCAGACAAACAAGGGAAAAGGTTTGATACATGTAAAGCATTGGATGCAAGATTTGTGTTGAACGACAAAAGCAGCAGGACATATTAAAAGAGCAGGATTACAAGCAGTCAGATCAGGGGAATGATGCAGCATGCTTGATGATAGTCAGATATCAAACCCATATATGATGAAGAGCCAAAGGATGAGGTACAAACAACTGCTGAAATCAATATATTTGCTACTAGACAACAGCATACAGAGCAACCTGAATTCAATAATGAAGGAGAGGTTGACCAGAATGCTGAACAATGTCATGACACATGTCCTTTGCCTGCTAATGTAAATGATAACCAGACAACTGAACTCACAAATCAATCCCTCGAATTTGAAAATATTTGTCTCAAAAAGACTGTTGCCCAATTTCAAAAAGATTTTTTAAGAATGGAAGCACATTGTGTTAATCTTAAACTTAAATATCAAAATCAAGCTTTAAAAGAAGGGCAACATGGTCAATTTTTGAAAGAAAAAAGTAATGAAGCCAAGGTTAAACATGAGATAGATGTAATTGAAACAATAAACATCGAATTGGAACATAAAGTGGCTAAGTTACTTAAGGAAAATAAGACTTTGAAAAGGCATTACAAAGAACTGTCTGATTCTATCGAACAACGAGAGCTAATGACATATAACCAGATAACTTCTTTGATTTGTCAAATAAGATAAAATCAAGACTCACTAAGAAAAAGGGTTTGCAATTGCAGCATTAAAAAATGAGTTAAGGAAATTAACAGGAAATAGTGTGAATACTAAGTTTGCAAAATTGTCAATCTTAGGGAAACCGGCTTTACAACCACGTAGAAACCAATCAGTTGTTAGACAACCAACTGCATTTAAGTTTGAATGACCTAGATTTTCACAACAACGGTTTGCCTCCCAAGTTGATGTCAATAACGATTTGTCAAAACCATGTCTATACACAATTATATGACATAAGGAAAGAGAATCTGTTGTTGCAAAACCTCATCACATGATTGCACCTGGCTCATCTAGGTATAGCTCAAATGACATGTTTCATAATCACTACCTAGAGGAAGCTAGGAAAAAGACACAAGAAAGCAGTAGGAATTCAGAACCTAATGTGATGCCTTCTGCTAGATCACAAAGCACAACTAATGGTAGCAAACCAAAACCTAGGAAATCAATAACAAAAGTATAGAATTCGGCCTGCATCTAAGAGGTAGTTATGTAACGACAAAGACTGTGCCCATAGCAGAACACTCTAGGAATTCTAGAAATTTTTCTGACTCCAAACATTTTGTTTGCTCGACATGTCAGACATGTGTCTTTAAATGCCAATCGATGAATCTTAGTAACAAAATTCCTGAATGAAGTCAACTCACGTGCTAAGGTTTCATCCAATAAGACAACAAAAAGATACATACCCGTAGAGCAAACAAGTGTTGCAAAGAGACCAGAAAGACAGATCCCAAAAAGACATAGGTCTTCAATAAAAAAGACTTCCGTTGTGCATGAGAAAACAATAACTCCTAGATCTTGTCTTAGGTGGAAACTGACGGGTAAAATTTTCAAAGACATTTGGACTAAGGTTGGTTTCCTACTGGGAAGATATACAATATAGCACAACCAATGTTGACATGAAGTCCCAAAAATGGTTCAAATGACGATATCACTAACCAATATGAATGCAAACAAACTCTTGATGTCAGTGCAAGTACACTTAACATATATGCAGGTACATCTTTAAATCCTACAAAGGAAGGACTCCGAGTTTGGTTGTTGAAAAGACTAATATCTGAGAAACCAGGGCTTCAAGGAATTTTTATCTGATGAATAAGCAATGACTTTTGATCATAACAATTCAAAACTTGGAATTCACGACTATAGCAATGAACTGTCAAGTTCAAGCTGGTTCCAAAAGTATGTGTCTCCACAGCAATATAGCTACATCAGACAAGAGTTGGAATTACTATTTCACCATCACATAACAATGCTGAGGTCAACATGTAAATATTTTTATAAAACAAAATACAAAATATAAAATTTCAAAAAGAAAATACAAAATCAAAAAAAATCAGAAAATGTTTCAAAAAATATTCTTCTCGAAATTATCTTGGAATCGATAAACATTTAGCGTACCTATAAATGTTGTTTAATTCAACAGGGCTTGTAAATGAATTCGAACAGGAGTTTCAAATGCTTTCAAAACATGTCATTTCTATTTTTCTCTATGACTTGTAATCACTCTCAGATTACAACTCGGACTAGAATGAAAAAGGAGAGTGTACGCATAAGTGCGCTTATCCTTAGCGTTAGAAGAGAAGTCTTCTAACATTTGGTTTTTCAAAAAGTTGAACACAATTTTTCAAGAATTTCTCAATGACAATTCAAAATCTTTCAAAATTGTGTGTTCAACACTCCAGTCCTCATATTGTTTTTCAAGACAATTATTCTACATTTGGTGTCATTTTTTTAAATGAGTCAATGTTTGAGGGGGAGTTTTTCTAAAAACAATGTTTTAATGATTTTGGATACTATTCTTAAATTCTTTCGTATTCCAAAAAACATTTACACTAATCTCAATAACATATCTGGAATAATAATGACTACTCAATAACTTGAATGTTATAAGATGATTAGGTGGTTGAGCACAATTTTTCAAGAATTCTTCAATGACAATTCATAATCTTTCAAAATTGTGTGCTCAACAATGCTAACCCTCAATTTTATATTCATTTTACAACTTGGTATCATTGTTTTTGGTGTCAAACATATGTAAAATCGAGGGGAGCAAGTTAATGTTCCATATAATTCATGCCTAGTAAAAGTTTTCCCTATGGTATTTCAAGATAAATTTTAATCACAAAGTATTTCAAAAACTAAGTGAATTAGTATTTAAAATAAGGGGAGAAATGTATTTAAAATGTGATCTTAAAAATAATAAGTGATCTTATCGACTCAAAGTGCTTGATACTCTTCGAAAAAGGTTTTATGGTTACGATCTCATACCCTACAACATCTTATTTCATGACGATTCTGAAGTCATAATGTGGTAAGGTTAGGTAATTTGTCCCTATGATCCAACCAGAACTGAGGATCTACCCAAGGACACTCCAAAGTTAGAAATAGCGTCCTTAGGTATGTATTATGATGAATATGTTATAAGGGAATAATGCAGACTAAGATTGAGCTAACACTGGAACAATCACAACAAGGTGTTAGTAATGACGTCTTGGTAAGCATTGAAGGGGTTGAAGAATTAAAAAAGAAATGTATGGATAAAGGGTCTAAAGAAAGTAGCCCTCCACACAACTTAGGCAGAAACCGGGTCAATACATATGCTGTCAGAATCACAATGTTGATTTCTGATATTGAAAGACGACAACATGGCCCAGTGATGCAATGCACAACCCTTCCCAGCTATTCGGGTTTCTCTCAACAGAAACTTGGCTCATTTGTCACGGAGATACACACGATTTCTATTGACTTTCTCACTCTGAGATAGTTGATATTGAATAGGTGGCAGTCTGCTCTAGCCTTCGATCACTAAAACCAAAACGTACCGATTGAGTCTAGATCCAAGAGATCCATAAATAATCCATTAGGACACATTCCATTACAACCACTGGTTGAAACATCAATAGTTCACAAGCTGTTTAACAAGAGTCCTACGGTTTGAGAGTCTCTGGCGTAAAACTTCGCATTCCCAGCTTGTTGATAAGAAATTCAATTCTTTCTCTGCCAAGGGCCTTAGTGAAGATGTCCACCAGTTGATACTCCGTATTGACAAAATAAAGCTCTACTGCTCAATTCTCAACTTGCTCTTTGATGAAGTGGAATCTAATGTTAATATGTTTGGATCGAGAATGTTGAACGTTGTTGCAGCATAAGGCAATAACGCTTTTGTTATCACAGTACATTGGAATTTTATTGAATCCAAGGCCATCGTTGGTAAGTTGTGATATCATCCAAAGGACTTGAGCACAATAGCCGGACAAAGCTATATATTCAGCTTCCATACTGGATATCGCAGCGCTTTTCTGCCTTTTTGATGACCAGCTAACAAGCCTATCTCCCAATAATTGCATACATCCAGATGTACTTCGTCTAGTATCTTGGCAACTCGCATGATCAACGTCTGCATAAGCTGTTAGAGCAATAAAAGAATCCTTTGGATACCAGAGTCCCATATTAACGGTTCCTTGTAGGTATTTAAAGATCCTTTTTACAGCATGGAGGTGCTTTTTGGTAGACTTTGCCTGATACCGGACACACATGCATACATCAAATGTTAGGTCTGGTCTACTGGCTGTAAGATACATAAGGGTGCCAATCATTCCACGATAGTGTGTAGGATCTACGGCTGTCCCTTGTATATCTTCATCCGGTTTAGATTTCTCCACCATGGGAGTATCCACGGGGTCACAAGATTCCATACCATATTTCTCAAAGATTCTAGAGCATATTTAGACTGGTTTATAAAGATGCCTCTAGGACTTTCTGAAATCTGTAGTCCTAGAAAAAATAATATTTTGCCCATCATCGACATCTTAAACTTAGAACACATTATTTTTGAAAATTGATCACATAGTTCAGGTGTAGTAGACGCAAAGATAATATCATCAACATAAATTTGTACCAGGAGAATATCTTTGCCTTGTCTTCTGATGAACAATGTGGGATCCACGGTTCCTTTAGAGAATTCCTGAGAGAGTAGAAACTTTGACAATAGATCGTACCACGCGCGATGAGCTTGTTTCAACCCATAGATAGCCTTCTTAAGCTTATACACATGATTCGGATTGTCTTGATCCACAAACCCGTCCGGTTGGCTGACATAGACTTCTTCGCGCAGAATGTCGTTCAAGAATGCCGTCTTAACATCCATTTGGTAGACGATCATATTCATGTGATCAGCATATGCAAGGAAAATTCGAATAGCATCAAGTCTAGCCATTGGAGCAAAGGATTCCTCAAAATCAATTCCCTCTTCTAGACGGTAACCACGAGCAACCAAACGAACCCTGTTCTTTAGTATTCCTCCTAATTCATCAAGTATTACCTTGTAGATCCATTTTAAAGTAATAACCATCACTTTTTTTGGACGAGGAACAAGTTTCCAGACTTCAAGACGTTCGAATTCATTAAGTTCCTCTTGCATTTCTTCAATCCAACATGCTTGAGTTAATGCGTCTTTATAGGTCTTTGGTTTAATTGATGTGAGAAATACATCATAGTAACAAAATAAGACTTGTTCATGGAGTTGGAGTCTTGTGGAAACGGGTCTATCGAGTTCACCGATGATGTTGTCTAAAGGATGATCCTTGGTACATTTGGTAACGTGTTCTAAGTTTGGAGCAGCAGTTTGCACAATAGTAGGAATAACATCCGAAGAAGAAGATGCTTCAGAATCATTTTCTGGAATTGGAATACCAAAGAACAGATTGTTATTCATGTGTGCAACATCTAAGTCATGGTTGTCTTCTTCAACATCGTTAGGAATGACATGATATTGAGTTTCGGGTATTGTTTGAGAGTTACTAGGTGATGGTGCATCTTGGTCAACTGTTGTTACGGAAGGTGAACCGGTTGAAACAGCGGGTTCTGGAGCTACTACTTCAGTAATTAGAGCAATGACTTCAGGGGCTGGGTGATCAACACTAGGTGGAGGAGTGAGTAATTCATCAAACAACGGTTGAAACAAAATATCCTAATCAATTCTTGAAGGTGGTACAAACGGTGTTGAAGGAGGAGGGTTTGGCACGAGTCCTGAACTGATTGTTGCAGGAGTCATTTCATGAAGTGCGGGTCCTAAGCTGCTGTGTTCAAAAGCCATTGCAGTCAGCTCATCAAAATCTACTTGAATTGTTTTAATGATTCGTCTGGTACGTCGGTTGTAAATTTGAAATGCTTTCTTCATGGGTGCGTAGCCAATGAAAATACCAATATCAGCCTTCGGTTGTAACTTTCCCAAGTTCTTGCTATCATTTGTCAGATAACACAATGCACCAAATACATGTAACAATGATAAGTCGGGAAGCTTGTCATGTAAAAGCTCATATGGTGTTTTTCCATGACGAAGACGTATGATGGAATGATTTTGGGTATAACATGTGGTGGCAACTGCTTCTGCCCATAAGAATAACGGAGCTTTTGTGTAAATCAACATTGTGCGGGAAACTTCGATTAGCGCACGATTACGTCTTTCAACGAAACCATTTTGTTATGGAGAGCGAGCAACAGATGTTTCATGATAGATGCCAACCTTCTCATGATATTCACGTAAAGTCTGATTAACAAACTCAGTTCCATTATCTATTCTGATTCGCTAGACAGGAACTTTAACCGCAGTTGGATCATCTTGAGAAACTTGATTATGAAATCTGGAGCTTCATCTTTTGACCTTAAGCATTTAACCCATGTAAATCGAGAGTAATCATCGACAATGACGAGGATGTACTTCTTTCCATTAACACTTGCGACACGTATTGGTCCACAAAGATCCATATGCAAAAGATAGAGTTTTTCTTGATTGGTGTCTTCAGATTTAGGTTTGTGGGGTTTCTTCTTGCTTTTGCCCATTGTACACGCAGAACACATATGGTCCTTTTGAAATTTTAGCTTAAGGAGACCTCGAACAAGACCGTGTCTAGCTAAATGGTTGATTGCACCAAAGTTCAGATGAGACAGACGGTGCCATAGCCAGGACTTAGTCTTTGAGGCCGTTGACAAGAGACATATAGGAGAGGACGCCATCATATCTCCAAGTGCAGAGTATACAGATTGTTTCCTCGAGATCCAATTAATAGATCAACACCTTCTAGATTACGAATGAAGCAGGTGCGTTGGAAAAAAGCAACTTCAAGGTTCGAATCACAGAATTGCCCAACGGAGAATAAGTTGTGTCCAAGTCCTTCTACGTAGTAAACCCTTGATATCGTAACATCCCAATCTGATAATCACCATATCCTAATATCTTTGCCACGTGATCATTTCCGAATTTTACAGTACCCAAAATTTTGTTGACGAAATTGGTGAGCTGAGAGCGATCTCCGGTCATATGCTTGGAGCAGCCGAAGTCCAAATACCAGAGAATAATTTGGACGACCTGCATTCATCAAGAGCGGAAGATGGAACATCAGAAACTGTGGATCCCCAAGATTTACTGAGTTCCTTTTTGTTAGCAGATATATAGATTTAAGAACCTTAGATTTGCTGATAGGAACATTGGTTTTAGGTTTCCTAGGTTTCCTTGAGTAAACCAATGTTACGATAGGCTTAGATGGATCACTTTCTAGAGCAGTTGGTTTCCTAAGGGGCACTTCAGCAGTTGTTGTAATCCTAGTTAAAGGACACGCGTTTCCTACTATAGTGAAGGTCCGACCAGTAGGTCTCCAAGTGTATCCAATATTTGTGAACACTTTTCATGTTGGTTTCCAAACTTTTCTCTTTGAACTTTTCTTAACAGATTTAGATTTAGTACGAGCATTCACATCATTAATAAAGTCAAGAACACACAAATCATGATTATCATAAAGCATGTAACCATTACACTTAACACATTTAAGTTCCGAATTCGCATTAAGCTTGAAATGCTGCACATTTGTAGTTCCTTTAGGTGCATCAACACAGTTCTTAATTTTCAAACTAGATTTAACTTTCCTAGGGTGGGCTTCTACTTTATTCTTCTAAGTACTATTTGGTGTTTGTTGAATCTTATCTTTCTTTGTATTGCCTGAAGGCTGTGATCCGTTAGCACTAGTAGACGGTTTTACTCCTGTAGAAGACAACATAGGTTTGTTAGAAACTGAGTTTGATGAAGAAGAGGTTTTTGTGTTTGTGTTTCCTAAAGATGTGACGGGCTCAGTGAATTTAACTCTTTTATCCTTATTTTTTGGGGTCACAACCACTAATTTATCACTTGAATTATTGAAGCTAGGGCAGGTTTGTCTGATTATTATAAGCAACTCCTGAATTTGTTTTGTATACTTACAAGCAGAGTCTAAGGAAGTATTTAAAGGATTTTTTGATTTTCCTTGTTCTACTATTTCCCTAAGAATCGCAACTTCTTCCTGAGTGTGCTTAAGGTAATCAGAGTGAGCTGACCTATTGTTCAACAATCTAGGGTTTAAATATTCCACATCAATCTTAAGCATTTCTAGATCAATAGTGTGTTTGCAAACAACATTATCAGATAAATCTTTCCCTTTAAGTTTCCTTAATTCATCCTTGAGAGCTGTAATGACCAAAACTTTTTCCTAAAGACTAGCATTTAAATCAGATATTTCCACAGACTTTAGATTGACTTAATTAATTAAATCATTACATTGTTCTTTTGATCGAATACATGCTGGTTTAATCGAGTCATAAAGTTGCTTATAGGTCTGTTTCAAATGCTTATTCTCAGCAATAAGTTGTGACACCTTATGATCCAATTCAAATTTTATTGTTTTAATCTCCTCTAAGTCCTTTTTAATCTTATTCTCATTCATTTTTTCACTTAGAGATTTAATTCTCTCTTTCAACTTCTTTATGACCGTGTCTTTCTCTTGCGGCTGAGCTTTCAATTTATTTAATTCAAAATATTGATCAAAACTTGGAGCACTTTGATTTGAAACAGAATTGTCCCTTTGAAAAACTTCCTGATTAAGTTGAGTGTCAACTTCTAAAGAGATGCAATATTTTTTAAGAGTGGTAAAACTTCTAAATAATTTATCGTAAGTCTCTTTTTCAATGAAATCCTTTTTATTAAGAAGCTTAGTTACAAGTTTGATACACTTTTCATATTCATGCACATTCACAGAAGCATTATCCATAGAAGAATATATAATTATGTTCACAATATCTTTGTTAATGACTTGTTCCAAGAGTCATTCGTTTTCGTTCAAAACTTGATTCATTTTAACTTCAAATGTTTTTGACTCTAAACGATGTTGTTCCACAACCTGTTCCATTTGATGAAAGACGTTTTGGACTTCAGAAAGTTCATTAATCAAATATTGATTGAATGTATTAAATAAGTCCTTCAGAGCTTTTACAAATGGAATTATTTCATCCCTAAAACAAGCTTTTGTATGTTCGAACCCCCACGAGCCCTCAGTAATAGCTGTGGCCGTGGTTCTTTCTTTGACAACCACGTCAAAACCAGCAAGATGGTGTTTAAGTTTTTTCAAACTCGTATTAACCATGCTGACTTTAGGAAGTTCTTTTAGAACCTCAACTTTGGTGGGTCTACTAGAAGGAGTGGGATCGGAAGAATTCATAGAATTCTGAGACCAAAAGGCTTGTTCAGCAGATAATTCAGTTTGTGGAACAAATCATGTTTCAAAATCTTAAGAAAGTTGGTTAAGAACAGCATAATCGACTGGTGTAGTATTAACTTTCTTTTCTAACATCATAGGATCCTTTTGTTTTAAAAGCATTTTTGAACGACTCTCTTCAGCAAGCATTAGGGTCTCTTCAGAGTCAGGAATCACAATAGCACTAGTATTCTTAATGACATTACCATCATAAAGCTTTGGTTCCAACTGCTGAGCTTTCTTCAGATAGAAAGGATTTTGAAAACCTAGAGCTTATTTAGTGGTATGATCATAGAAAAACTGAGGTTTCGTCAACATGTGAACAGTTTACGCAGATTGATCTCTTTTAAAAACAATATTATCTAGTTGTTTGATCTTCTTTTCCAAGGCAATTTCCATATCAATGTTTCTAGATTCTTCTTTCTTGAAATCATTTTTGAGAAGAGTAACCGTTTGCATTAAAGATTCCTTTTCTTTTAAATGTTTTGAAAGAGAAGACGATCAATCTCTACAGACTGTTCATGTAAATCTGAAATATTATCTTTACTCTTTAAATCAACATTTTGTCCTTCTTTCAAAACTTTAACTTGTTCCTTATATCTTTCAAGCTCAGCAGTTAAAGTATCATTGATACTTTTATTGTCCAGATTTATCTTAGTACAATTAACTACTTGGGTTTTCAGTTGTTCAATCACAGATAATATCAGTACATCTTGTTGTGCAGAAGAGTTAGAATTTTGAACAACTGCCTGTTGCGATTCAATCACATACTAAGAATAAGGAATGATATTGCTATCACTGGTTATTTCAATCTCTGAATGGTTCACAATATTTGACTGTTCAGAAGACGGCATCGCCTGCACAACTTGATTAATCATATTATTATTTACATTATCATGATTGTGTACCTCAGAGCATCTGAATCATAATGAGATAAATTCACCATGAGAGCAACTTTGGCAGTGTTGAGTTCATCATAATCAGAGTCATATACATCCAAATCATCAGCTTGATAAGTAGCATTGTGAGTAATGACAGTCTGTGTGGCTTGACCTTCTGAAATTCTTGGATTTGCCAAAAATGTTAGTTCCTCCTCATGTAGAATTTGACCATTTGCTTGAGCTTGTACCAACAACACTTTATCCTTAAACCATGAATCATCCTGTTTCCTCTTAGGTTTAGTGCACTATTTAGACATGTGGCATTCCCCTTTGCAGTTGTAACAAATAACAGTCTTTTGTTTCTCAGAATTTCTTCCACTTGTTCCTAGAGTGTATGTCCTTTTAGTACCCGCAGCAAAAAGATGTTTGTCTCCGCTAAATTGGCTGTAAGGCCACTCTTCCATCATTAATGGTGGCTTGTTGCCTAGGGTTTGACGAATTCCTCAACTGGTTATTGGTAATAGGATAGCGGGAAGTGACAACACCAGTCAAGAAAGACATCATGTGATTGATGGCATTAATGGGATCATCACCTTTCTAGAACACTGGAACAATTAGACCCGAGTCTAGTTGGGGAAATTCAGGTTGTTGGTTAACTGTGGGAGCATATTCTAATTGAGGGATGGATGATGATGGAGAGTAAACATTATGGTGAACTGATGATTGATAATCATTGGATGGATAAGTGATTGAAAGAGGTGTTGATGATTGATTGTTTGAGTATTGTTGATATTGATAAGGTGATCCATACTGTAGAGACTAATATGGTGAAACTTGTGGTTGAAATTGAGAGTTTTTGTTAGAAACACAATTTCACAGTCTAACAAGTGAAGCTCGGTCTAGAAGAAAATTGGCGTTTTATAGCTCGTTAGTTGGTTAATTAATTAATGTTTATTAATGTAATTGGGCTGACAAAGAAAAAGCCTGGAAAGCCCAACAAAAGCCTAGAATGGGCAGAACCTTTTTAGTATAAATACACCTAGTTTAGTCAAAATTAGGTTAGACAAAAGAGCTAGTCATTATATTGTTGTTAGGGTTTCTAGCCACCAAAAAAGGTTTTTTTTCAATCATCAATAAAGTCTTTATTTTCCTGCATCTTGATTCTGCACATCATTGTTAAGGTTTGTATGAATGATCATGGAACCTACAATTGGTATCAAGAGCCTACAAGATTGATGAATTGATTTGATTTGTGTTTTAAAAAAATTTTGGCGGTTCGGCAATTAAAAACTAGGGGATTCGAAAAGAAATTTTTTGTTTGCTTTCATTCTTGATTCATAGATGGTTTATGTTTAGATCTAATATCATAATAACCATCTCGTTAGCAATCAAGGATTCGGCTTAATTTTAGCCTAAGTGGTACGTGTTTTAATCTTATGTGTTTGAAAAAATTAAATCGAACGAGCCTTAATACATCTATCTGATTTAGACTTAATTTTTTTTGATCTCAACGAAAGTTTTTTTCTTAGAAAAATTTTGGCTTATTTTTACAAAAATAAATTTCGGCTTCTTTTATTTAAAAAAAAAGAGTTTAGGCATATTTAAAAAAAAAAGTAAGAGATCTATATTTTTGGGAAGAAAATATTTGTTTTCTAAAATCAAGGGATTTGATTTTTATCCTAGGAAGGTTAATTTTGGGAAAAGTAAATAATTGGTTTCCTAAAGTCAAGGGATAAATATTTTAAATTGGAAATTATATTCTTGTTCTTTCTTTCCTCCTACCACAAGATTCAATATCATTATTTTTTATGGTTTCTTCTTGATTTTTGTAAAATCCGCGAAAGATACGAATTCCTTTACTCGGATTTAATCAAAGATTTGTAAAATCCCGTGAACAGTAATTGAATTCAAACAAACACAATAAACAAAACAACACCAAAAACACAAAATAAAACAAATCAAAATCACTCAACGTCAGATCCATTCAGTTCTAGAATTCAAAAGACCAAAATGACTGATAAGATTCAAGTACGGCAGGTACAAAACCTATGACTCCTTTGTTCAGTACTGATAGCAGTGAACTAAATAAACTCGTCCAGCAAACAATGAGGTACACAAAAAGGTTTGGAAAATTAAAGAGTACCTTACTGCGTTTGAGCCAATCATACAAAATGGAAGAGCACAACCATGTTGGTCGGAGTATAGACGCAGTTTTGTTAACGAGATTATACCGAGTTAAATGAAAAACATCAAAAACATTTCTCAAAACCTAATACTGACATCTATACATGAAGTAAAGGAGTTTGAGCAAGTCTTGATAAAATGAAAGTGATTATGACAAGATGTTCTTGTCGGATACTCAAGCGCCTTGGTGACAACAAAAGACATCTCTTCTTGCAAAGACAAGGCGTCTACAAAGAGTGATGACGAATCTTTTGAATGACAATGAGCGCTTCATTGCTGATAATATAGCAAAAGACATCTGCTCTTTTGTGCTTTCTTCTGAAAAGCAAGTGTCTCCGAGATCGAATTGCAGTTGTAAAGAACTTCAATCAAATTACGATAAGGGACACTCCAGAGTCGTTGCACTTGAAGCTGAGGTTTTAGAGAAACAACAAATGCTTGCCAAATCTGAACACCAATCCTCTCTTATACAAAAGCAGTTTGTTGATCTACAACTCAAATTTCAAAACTACAAAGAACGTCTTCGAAATGAGAAGGTTTGTGTGCCGCCGAATGCAACTGCATCAAATGCTATTTTTGAAATTAACCAGTTAAAATATCAGCTTCAAAGGAAGGATGACACCATCAGGAATCTGGAAACTCATATCAACATCACGAGAATGTTGAATGTAGGCCCCACCACAGGTAGCCTTGATCAGCAGGCCCTAGAAACTGAAGTCACTCAGTTGAAAGACGCCCTCACTTCCCTTCGGATCCAAAATGATGGGTACAAGATAGAGAACGCCAATGTGAATCGACGGTATCTAGAACTGTCGACTGCTAGTACCCACTCAAGAACTACACTCACAGGGAGGGGTGCGGGGGGGGGGGGGGGGGAGGGGGGTTGGGTGAAAAAAAAAAAGGGGGGGGGGGGTGGGGAAAGGGGAGAGAGGGGGAACAAGATGCTATCTTAAATGCTGAAATTGCCAAACTGAAAGCTGAAGCTGTTGGCAAAAAGAATAGTGGACCTACAGAGCTAGTGAAACCCAAAGTACTTGCTTCAATGATGTACACCAAGAGTTCTAAGTACATTGTTCCACCAAAAAGAGCCAATTGGGTTCAACCGGCCCCGGTTGCCCGCATAAAAGAAGCAGTGTGACTTTACAGGACCCGCACAGATCTTCCACCAAAGACCCCCACAAAAAACCACAAGTAACATACAGCATAAATACCTACATTTCCTGAGAACGTATTTACAAAAACAAAAACCTGCCACTGTCGCATCGCAAACCAAAACCCTAAGAACAACTTCGGAACCATACGATTACCGACTAAGAGTGAAAGCGAGGAGGGCCGCTGATTACTACAGGAATTGTTAAGGTGATATTTGGTCAATTTGTGGTATCATTCTACGAAATACTATGCATGTCAAAACCTCACGCAGCGCCAAGTGCGCTGTGAACACCTCTAAAAATGCCTGGAAAGCTACCAAGGAAGACGTTGCGAGAATTGTACCTCAATGGAAGCCCACTCGTAAACGTTTCAATTTATGTGATATCTATGGTCCAAGAATGTCTACGGAACCCATCGTTATGCCTTCGAAATTCACACCATGCGTTAGTCCTCGTACCAACGTTACTTTGAGTATGGAACCTGTTCTCAAACCTTTGGAACTCACCCCATGCGTCAATTCTAGTTCAAGTTCCACTGTTACTATGGTCTCTCGGTTTCTTGACTATAGACTCGGCGATCGCAAGGCTGGTTCCAATGGGATTTTTGCCATCTTTGAATGATGAGTTTTGCAGGTTTGTTGAAAGCACTGTTGCTGATTCTAGTACCGAAAGATTGAAACGAGCCACAACCTACGACTTTAGGTGGTTTGATTTATCACTCCTGTCTCGGTATGTTTCAGATCTCGTTTTAATATTCACTTGATATTTGTGCTCATTTAGCTCACCTCAATGTTTGAGGGGGAGCTCAAAACATTTTAAGTCCATTACAGATCAAAACCATACAAAAGTTGCATACTTTTGATCGGGGGAGAAAATGTGACTTAAATGTAAACCGGATAACTAATGATTCGATTGATTCAAAATGCTAAGTCCTATCCTTGCATGTGCAAAACATATTTCGAATATCGATGCACATGTATAGGGGGAGTAAAAGTGTCAATATACTCAACAATGTCAAGATACCAAAGCTTTTGTGTTATACACACGTATCTTGATAATTCATAAAGAATCTTTTGTTTCATGATTGGGAAAGATGATCTTAAGGAATTGCGAAGGTATGATATGTTGTACCACCAGGGTATCGTAGAATACTCATATCTTGCTTCGGATAGTATCCACTAGGTGAGGCAATGACTCGTCTTACAAATACTTGTATGAAGTTTGATGAGTAGCCATGAGACACTTCAATATCTTCGAGATTCTTTCACAAAAGCAACATCAGAGCATTCTGATTTAAACTTCGCTTGACCAAATAAATTTCATCAAGCACATCAAATGTTTTTCAAAATCATTTTTTGCCAACAAGGTCTTCTACTGGTACTTAATGTATTAAGAAGTAACAATGACTGAACAAGGAATTATACGGTATAAGTCACTGATAGTAACTGTACTGACTCACTCATTACCATTCCATTACGGACACTGGTTTAGAGAACAGCAAAGCATCCGAAAATCTTATACTTCGTTATAGGAGGACTTAAAGCTTTTGAGCTGGAAAATCTGACAAGAAGGTTCTTATGAATCAATCTAAATCACAGTGCAAGTATTCCGTACTGTATGAGTAATACGCCTCACATGTTTCTAAAATAAAGAGTTTGCCTACTCAGAGCAAACGCTATTGGAAATCTAATATCAAATCCGTCATAGTTGATAGTTACTAAAAACCATAAAGGGATATCATTGCACTCGTGTAATTGCAACCAAGCATTAGACTAGTCCCATAGCAAAACGGCTCATGGTAAAGACATAACAAATCCGGTTAATAGCTGAATATGCTAAAATCTATATTGTTCATACTCAAAGATTTGAAGAACATCAAGAAAGTTAAGTACATGAAGCTTCCGCACACTTTGAAACAAGTTTATCTCAAATGCTAAAGTCAAAATAATTAGAAGAAGAAAGAGTACTAAAGCTTTCATGATTACAACAAGTATGAGCATGTCGGACCAAAGTTCAGCGAATGGCGAATCGAAGAAAAGATCACATGTAATTCAAGAAAATCTGAGATCAAGATGAAGTTATCAAATCTAGTAATTCAAGTTTCAAAGATTGAATTTCTACAGAAGCACAAATGCAAGACAAGTGAAGAACCGCAACGACAACGAGCTAATATGCTATGAATTCTAATATGTACGCTAAGAAGACCTCAAAAGAAGACCTCACTTAGGGGGAGATTGTTAGAAACACAATTTCACAGTCTAACAAGTGAAGCTCGGTCTAGAAGAAAATTGGCGTTTTATAGCTCGTTAGTTGGTTAATTAATTAATGTTTATTAATGTAATTGGGCTGACAAAGAAAAAGCCTGGAAAGCCCAACAAAAGCCTAGAATGGGCAGAACCTTTTTAGTATAAATACACCTAGTTTAGTCAAAATTAGGTTAGACAATATAGCTAGTCATTATATTATTGTTAGGGTTTCTAGCCACCAAAAAGGTTTTCTTTCAATCATCAATAAAGTCTTTATTTTCCTGCATCTTGATTCTGCACATCATTGTTAAGGTTTGTATGAATGATCATGGAACCTACAGTTTTGGTATGAATTTTGATGAGTTTGATAAGGAGACTTATCTGATGGGTTGCAACCAAAGCAAGTGGATCTGAGTTGCGTTCATGTATTAAACGAACTTCATTTGCATGAAATTCATATTGTCCCAAGTAAGCATGAAGTTGATCTATGTTAGTTGTGTGCAAATCCCAAATATGGCCCCTAGCCCAGAAGGCGTAGCAAGCCCACGCAACCATGTTGGGTCCAGTCCAGAAGGCAATGGCACCCTTCCCTTTACGCACACGAGAGGAAACCCCTATCGCCCTAGACAAGACTCGAACTTGAGACCTTGCCTAGGAGGGTAAAACCTCCCCCCAAAGCTCCTTAGGAGACCTTAGGTAGCCAACTGAGCTAGGCTCAGTTGGTTAGATGTTCATGTAATTGAGTAGTAGTGAAAATCTCAAGTAGAAATCACGTAGTGTTTCCCCTTTCTTATAAGAAAACTTATCGAATTCATCATAAAGCTTACACTCTCTTTCCTGTTTCGTCAATGAAGTTCTTTGCATGAAAAGTTGAATTCTTTCCCAAAGTTCCTTGGCGATTCGATGATTGCTAACGAGTGCATAGACCTCGGGTGGTAATCCTTGGAGAATGATATTTGTTGCTTTGACATCACAATCAGCTTGAATTACTTCCGTAGCAGATAATTCAAAATATTTATTTGGTCTAGTCACTCCATTATCCTTAATCGTAAGCCAGATGAGTAGACCATTTTCAACGGATTCAAGAATCATTCGTCCATGTTGTCTATTCATCATGTATAGCTCCATTATGTTTTTCCAAGATTCGTACATATCTTTTTCCAACATAGGTGGATGATTGTCAGCACCCGAAAGAATCGCTTTTTCAGCAAGAGTTGTCATTGAGAAATTTATATGTTAAAAGATTACTTGTTTGATCGAACGGTGATATAAAGTAATTGTGTTTGAAGGTGTTGTCTTTTATGTGTTTTGAGTTGTGAAACTACACGGGATTTTACAATTCTTGACAAAACTGGAAAACAAGTGAATGTTTCACTGGATTTTACAAGTCACAGAAATAAACCGTATAATTTTGTTTTAGCAACTTTGGTCCAAGTGTAATTCGAAATTAGGATGTCAAAGGAAAAACTGTGAATTCGGTTGCCAAGGGAAAACTGCTAATTCTGTTGCCAAAGGAAAACTGCTAATTAGGTTGACAATGGAAAACTGCTAATTCGGTTGCCAAAGGAAAACTGCTAATTCGGTTGACAAAGGAAAACAGCTAATTCGGTTGACAAAGAAAAACTGCTAATTTGGTTGACAAAGGAAAACTGCCAATTTGGTTACAACTAAAATTGCCAATTCGGTTACAACTAAAATTGTCAATTCGGTTACAACTAAAACTGCCAATTCGGTTACAACTAAAACTGTCAATTCGGTTACAACTAAAACTGCGAATTTGGTTACAACTAAGACTGCCAATTCGGTTACAACTAGTACGAAACTTAAAATCTTTAAAACACAAAAAAACACCTTTTTGATTGTTTTTTTCTCGAATTTTCTTGTACAACTAGTAATCCTAAACCTATACGTACCTTAAAAATGTAAACTTTATGGTTTTTAAGCCAAAAAATTTAAAATCAAAAATTGTACTTTATAAGGTTTTCGAAAACTAAAAGTGTAACAAAAATGAGTTTTTCTTTGATCCAAAGCAAATACACCTATATCCAAAGATACTAGATCAGATTTACCTAAGTAAATGATCCTTTACTGTACAAAGAAGCTTTGAAAACAAAAGAAAAAGAAGACAAAAACGTACAGAATAAACGAACCAAAGAAAAAACAAACACAAAAACTAAGCAAATCACTCCATGGGTCTTGATACCAATTGTAGGATATGAGTAATCTTTAATATCAAACAAGAACTAGAGAGAGAAAGTAGAAGGAATGAAGTATTTCTAGTAAGAGAAAGTAAAGGAAAAAAATGCATTAAGTGTGTGAAAAATACAACCAACCAACCACCTCTCCAAGGCATAGAGAGGTGTTTATATACTTACAATGGCCAGCTATGGGCTTATGGGCTTTGTCCATGGGCTTTTTCCTAAGCTAACTATGTAAGTTTTCAAATATTACTTAACGAGCTAATGATCGTTATCTATGGAGTGACCGACACTTTCCTAGGAATTTCGTATTCCTAACATGGTTGATATGCTGATTAAACAGAACTTTCATTCGCCAAATGATGTGATGTTTTAACTTGGGCAAATTCACATCAAACAAAAGAACGTCTACTCTCGAAGCTCGATGCATAAAATGATGCGATGTTTTAACTTGGGCAAATTCACTCAAGCTCGATGCTAAAAATGCGGGTTAAGTGTTGATGTATGTTTCATACATGACCATGTTGATAATGTTTTAGTTTCTGTATAAACATAAAGTTCAATGTTGACTACAACAATTACCCGAAGCAGTTGTTGTGTTGCCGGTCCTTTATCTGGAGACCCACAAATGTGTAAAACGTTTGACCCATTTTAAAGCAAGCTCAGATTAGCTTTGACCCTATAACAAAGCACAATTTGATTGGACCAAAACTGCACAAAAGATTTGGAATGATACAAATTCGAATGACAGATAGATAATGAGATACTAAAGCGTAATAGAGTAGTATAAGACATCTATTATTATAAAGAGGTCACTAGATACCGAAACACATCATATCTTAAGTCACCCTACTAATCGCCGGTTTGCAATTTCAAGTTGTAAATTTTCACATGGACTGGCAAAATGATTGTATCCCAAATAATGTTAGCAAATACTCCATACATAATATCTTAACTTGAAACCAAAAATAAAAAATGCATAAAGTTGACCAACATCATTTTTGGCGACAAAACACATAAGCCAACATATAACCGACAGCTGCTGAGGCGGTGAAAACACACAAGTCAATTGCATCTGTACATAAAAGCATAAACCAAATAAATTCCATGTCATACAAGTGAGTGCATAAACCAAATAAATTCCAAGTGAGTGCATGTCGATTTACCTATCTGTGTAGTAAGTTGAATAGATTCCTTTAAAGTTACTGGACGCATCCAGTTAGGTACCTTCTACAGTAAAAAATCAATTGCATCTGTACATAAAAGCATAAACCAAATAAATTCCATGTCCCATACAAGTGAGTGCATGTCGGTCTGAAGAAATATCTATCTCTATAGTATGTTGACTAGATTTCTTTAAAGTTACTGGACGCATCCAGTTAGGTACATTCTGCAGTAAAAAATCCAATATTTATTTCCGAGTGTAGTGAGTAATGTATATATCAATCAAATCAAAATCAATATGAGAGAGACTAAATGTATAGAGCAACAATGATCACCTCAATGCCCCATGTAGGATATGAAGAGCGGGAAGTAGTTGCTGACAGCATGCCAGTCACAAATTCAACCGGCGTGGCAGCAGAATCAACGAGTGTGCATTTTGTTTTTGGTTCTGCTGCTTACAACAAGAAAACACTCAACTTCCCAAACAAATATTACATTACGTACCCTTGGAAACACGTACAAGCTACAACAATTTTGACTTACTTTTTTACGACGATATGCAATTGCTTCCTTCAGAGAACGTGACTTCCAACAATCAGGTTTAATCTGCAACTTTTATAGCACCGAAAATATGATGGAAAAAATGACACAAAAAGATAAAGAAGCCTTAAAGGGTGGTGTATTCAATGTAAAACATGATTAATACCTCTAAGCACTTATCAACAAGTTCTGCGCTCCGTGTGTATTGCTTACGTCTATATAACCCAACGGCAAGTAAATACATCTCTTTTTTTCTTTTGATTGGTGTTGCTAGTGCTTTCCATTGAATCTGCCACAACCCAAAGTATAGAATATATATAATCTAAGACTTGTCCAATGCCCATCGTCCCAGTGATGATCGAGGAAGTAAAGAAATAAACAACATTATATAAAAATTCACCTTTAAGCATAGTGACCCCACAATATATGTCATCAGGTTGCCTAGAATGAACAAGAACCCATGAATAGGGATAACGGATCGCATCTTTCTGTTCCTCAGAAGAACAACAAGCAAACTTGCAGTCCCATAGCTGTAACAAACATTTCACAAAGCATAAGCTTTCCGTCTTTATGGGTAAATGGCAATTACCAACATATAAACTAGCTTATAGTTACGATCCCACTTCGGTCAAGTATGAGATTGGTTCTAGCTAGCTTTTTGGAGTGACTTCTACACCTAGCTTCGTGGCTTGATGCGACCTAGTATGAGATAAGTTCGTATCACTTAAAGACTATATCCAAAAGAATTATGCCATATAGGCTATACTTGGTGCACAATAAGTTAACGCACCATACTTGGCGCACCTTAATTTCCGGATTATATATTACATCAATGTTATCATAGCCCTAGCTAGATCACAACACTATAACAACCAATAAAGCATGCATCCATATTTAAGGGTGAATGGCAATTACCAACATATAAACTAGCTTATTGTTATGATCCCACTTCGACCAAGTATATATGGGATTTGTTTGAGCTAGTTTTTTTTAGTGACTTGTACACCTAGCTTTGCGGCTTGATGCGGCCTAGTACGGGATAGGTTTGTATCACTTAAAGACCTTATCTTAGTAAATTACATATGTTAAACAATAAACACAACAAAGAAAAAAGTTTACAGAAAAAAAAGCACGCGTAAACAAGCATGTAAACCAAGTGAATGAAACTAGTGACTAAATTGTCACCTCTACGAGTGCTCACACAAACACGTAAACAAGCACGCCCGGATGCTAGTCCTACTTCACGTATAACCCAAACAACACTTGTAATATAATCACCCCTTCTATATTATCTCTGGGATCAAATCACAATCGAATAAACCCTTAAAGGTTTACCGGAATTAAACAAAAGGTGTGAACCAAAAATAAGAAAACCTTTTTAAGGGTTTTGTTCTATTCGGTTAATATTAATAAAGAGAAGAGATGAATAAGTTTTCTGTGTTTTATGGTTGTGTTTCATTCGTTGGAATGAGCTAGGGAGAGCCTTTTAAATAGCCTTCTACACCATACTTATGATAACACTAAACAACTAAGAGTTTAAGTCTTATCTAAACACCAAACCTTATCAAAACTCTTGCTTCTCATCTTATCACCATGATACACCGAACCTAGACTCCATCCTAGAACCTTCTCAAGTGGCCAACTACATTAGGAAACCACAAGGTCTTGTCTAGTCGATTTTTGTCTGAATGGTTTACTTTAGAAAGTGTATCGTGAAGTATCAAGCGTACTCTAAATGTTTAACGTGTGTACTTCCAATAGGCTCGCACACTTCTAGTCGTGTATTGCTTATGCAACTACCATATAATCCAACATTATGCTACTAGGCCCGTTGTTTTACAACACGTTATCAGCACGCTCGATCTTGAGTGCAAATGTATAAACAATTTACCAAAAGATATAAAGACGCATAGAACTAATGAAATATTGAATTCTCTTTTAACGAGACATAGTTACTGGAACTTGAAGTCCGTATATAAGAATATGTAAAACTTATTAATATGCATCCGTCTTTATGAGAAAGCGAAATTAAATTATGCATATGTTACAAGTGATGTCGCATATATATTTTCCAAAAGACTTAGAAATGATCATGCAGATATATGTTCACATGTGGTGGATCCAATAATGTATTTTAATATTGTATAAGTCTGGCAATGTGGCAAATAATTGATATGCGTCTAAAAGATATATGAGTATAGCTTATCTAATGTTGAGATTTTATAACAACATATAAAATGCACAGAGCATGTTAGTGATTTTTAATGCTTAAAGCATATGAGAAAAATTATCGAGAACAATATGTAATCAAATTGAATAAGTCCTTGTATGGGTTAAAACAATCTGGAGGCATGTGGTAAAATCGCCTTAGCGAGTATTTGTTGAAACAAGGCTGCAAAAATGATTATATGTGCGCATGCATTTTCTGAATCTGAGTACGTAATAATTGGAACTCATGGAACTCAAATATAATTGGAACTCATGTGGAGCTTCCAAAGGCGATGGAATGATTAAAGAAAGAGTTCGAGAAGAAAGGTCTTAGAAAAACAAAGTGTTGCCTTGGATTGCAAATTCAACATCTTGATGATGGTGCTCTGGTCCACCAAAAGCATACATGGAAAAGGTTTAATATGGATAAATCACATTCACTAAGCACTCCAATAGCGGTGAGGTCACTTGATGTAGAAATAAATCCTTTTCGACCTCCAAAAGATGATGAAGACATTCTTGGTCCTGAAGTACCTTAGTTAAGTGACATATGATCATTGTTGTTTCTCATTAGTCATACATGACTGGATATATCATTTTCTTTAAACTTATTAGCAAGATATAGCTCATGTCCCACTAGGAGGCATTGAAATGAGATCAAGCAATTGGTTAAGTAAATGACTTACAATTGATATAATACAAATGATTTTCCAATGATCTTTGATTGAAAATTCGTGTTGTGTGATTTTATTTTGTATACAATACAATTGAATACTTGTAAAAACATGGTTAATAAGGGTTAATTGTTGATTTATACTTTGCTTTCTATATTTTTTGTATTTCTTATATATTGTAAATAATCTGTATAGCATATGTTTTCTGCACACATGGTTTAGAAAATCTTTTTATTTGAACTTGATATATTTAAAACAAGTGTGTTGTAAGGTTGTTTTCTTTATTGATTTGCATGTTATTTCATCTATAGCTAAACAACCTTTGTGAAATGCATTAAATGCTTATAATGTTATCATTGACTAATATGAATAATTTGAATAATTTGCGTTATGTACCACTTTATCTTACCTTACTAATCATTGGTTTTCATTTATGATATGTGTGCTAAAGATTACTTGAGTAATTGATTATTTTTTATGGCGGTTTATGTGTTTTATCCGATCGAATGTTATTAATGTAATTTTTTGTCTTTTTATTAAACTCATGTGTCAATCGCAAATGTGTTTTGCAAATCGTAACGTTCAAACTACATTTATCTTTCTTTTAATAGTATTATTAACATAATGATATTGTAATTATTATTAGTTTTCAAATTTTGTAACCGATACTCATTAAATTAATTTATGATTCTTTAATAGTCTTACATTAATACAAATTTAAATTTGTAATTCTTCTCTACTTGATTATCATTAACTTTGAGTATTTTGACATAAATGAGTGGCATAATTTAGAATGCTTAAGTAGTACTCCGTACCATATAGTATATATCTTATATCTTATTACTTGATTCATTGGTTGAGGTCCCATTATCGTTGTGGAAATATTGATGATCAATTGTTATTATGTGAATACAACGTGCTAATGTTTTCAACGTGCTAATAAATATGCTTGCTTAAATGTTTTAAATTACAACGTGCTACTATTTTCGCTAATTTATCTTATCTGTTTCACACCCCTTTATCTTATGAATTTATGTACAATACATTATCTTTAAACTACTCATACTGTATTTCATAAAAATGGTATGTATTATCCTTTGAATTTGCTATATTATAGTTTATCATGTCAAACAATATTGCAAAGCTTGCGTTTTTGGCTCTAGACATCACTGGTAAGAATTATTTATCATGGGTTTTGGATGCTGAAATTCACTTGGATGCTAATGGCATCGGAAATACGATTAAAGAGGGGAATGAAACAAGTGTCCAAGACAAGGCCAAAAGAAGGTTTATGTATCTTCTTCTTGAAGTAATTCAAGACCTACATTACTCCCACTCTCTTTTAGCAAAGTGAGACTCCCACTACTTCTTGTAAATTTAAGACTATTCTCAAATAACTCAGTATAACGAGCAACATAAACTTCCCTTTCGTGTGGGTTATAGAAATGGTATCCCATTGTTTCCTTTGGTATCCAATAAAATACACTTAATAGTTCTAGGATTTTGTTAATAATAATCTCCAAGAGATTTTAACAAATTTAGAACTTCAATTAAGACACATTTTATTACAAGAACAATGTTTTAATTAACCTTCTAGGTTAGAGTCTTATTGGGTATATCCATGACATACTTAATTATCTAACCTTGATCTCTTTTGGAGTTAAATAAGTTAAGGTCATCATGAATCAAAACATGATATATAGTTTGATTATCCTTGTTGGACATACTATAAAATTGTGGTATTCCAATAAGATTAAAAAGTGAGGAAATCTCACAATTCATTAGATGAACTTATACTTTATGGCTTTTCCTATTTACCAACTTAAGTTAAAACGTAATTGTATCAATAGTATTACTAAGCCAATTGCATGCTTAATATAAGTCTTTGATCAAGTCAACGACTTAATGTGTATGTACTAACAAATAGACATAAGCATCCAATACATTACTATTCGTTATAAGTCTTTGACCAAGTCAATGACTTCATGTACATGTCTTAACATGAAGACATAACAAGTTAGCCTTTTTACTTTATGTTACAAGTCTTTTCACAAGTAAAAGACTCAATGTACATGTCTTAACAAGAAGACATAACAATTATTAAACTAAAGTAAAAATGAGTGCCGACATATGGCCTCAATAGTAATTTCAAGTTAATTTCAAACTTCATGTTTATGATATCCAAGAAAACATAATCATGTAGCTTACCTTTTTATCTTGACATATTCTCTTAATAGGGCTACATACATTAAATATGTAGGAGTCCTAGTAGAGTAATTATTTTCTTACTTTGCAGTCTAGAAAAACCATTAGTCATATTGTTCTAAGTTGTTACTTGCACACAATTAAGATTCTCCCACTTGTGCAGGGTACAACTTCTTTGCATAAAACAACACCGCACTAGTTAGTTTGTTTTGTATCGACAATATGGTAGTGTCACAGATAGAATATGAATCAAGTCAAGCTCAAAACATATTAACACAGCTAGTGTATATATAGAACTCCATCTATTAATATGGAATCGTGCATAACTATCTTGTAGATAACATAAAATGGAAGCGACATCTCAAAGGCAACAAGTTATCATAAGATAATACATGGTGATTCTTTACTAAATGAAGATGTTTCACACTTAAAAAATAATTTATTATTTTAAGCCAAGCCAAAAATAAAGTAAGATGCCTATGAGGTAAACAACTCATAACTCCCACTGAATTTAACAACATTGCAAGTTTGTCATTTTTTGTTTATAAAATGCATTGCTCCCACTAGATCTGACAACATATAATTGTGGAGTTTTCACCTTCACTAGTGAAAGTAATTTCAATTTTATCTTTCCATCTTTGTTGGAATACTACACATTTATTGCTAATGTGAGTCGCAGGACTAGTAAGCAAGAACTTTTTAGATACCCAAAGAAGTTGTGTCAATTCTAGCCACTTTATCACTCACTTTACCATAATGGTGGTGTAGCACCTCTAAACCGAGATTAAGGAAGCAACTATTAGACACAAGTTATCTAGATACTTTATTTCTAGTTTTGCGGCGATATTTCCGTCTTAACTTTTTTCGTAAGTAAAACTGTATAGGAAATAGTCTACTTTTCCGCTATTATAATTAGACATACGTTTTATCATTCAACGACATGTAAAGAACAGACCTTTGTGTACGTATACGTTGCATTAATATACTAAAAGAACGTGCAAAGTTCAATTTTTAGTATTTTCGATAATTCACCCCTTAAAAATTAACTACCCACGTTTATATAAATAAACAATTAATTTTACAAGGGTCTAAGATCCGAACTATGAAACGTCTCTAACCATAAATGCAGTTGATATACTAGGAAATGGTAAAACTAAAAAGGTATTCCCCAAAATTGGTTGATAAATGCCAACTTGTGCAACTCTTAGGTTTTATGGTCCACAGGCATCAAATCTAAGATATAAAATGTCAAGTAAGCATGTTTCACCCTATTGTATGCCTCGAGTCAAAGGTCTGACCAACCATACTTGATATAAGTTATCCAATACAAAATCAGTGGATTATGTAAATACTCATGTCTTAACCATAGAAACGATTTATTGTATTACCTATTTTGAAATTCACCTAAGATTGTCTTAGAGTAAAAAAGAAACTCAAGTGATCTCGTACTTGGATGGCAAATGACTTAATTTTTAGGGTACTGAAATTTTGATAAAATTAAATGTACCAAAATTATGTATAAGGAAGCATGCATACATCCTTATAACACTAACAATTTTAAAACATTTCCATTTTGTTTTAAATTTCTATGTATTAAAAACATCCCTTATATTTTATAATCCACATGTGATTTATATAATTTAAGGTTACCATATTTAATTTACAATATTTTCAAGTATAAGTAATTAAATTACTACTGATAAGGTTAAATCCTCATGGGAAATAATCAAATCCTAGTAATGATTACGACATACTTTTAATATTGTTGTAAAAATGTTTATTCTTGCGTTGTTCTGTCGCGGGATCCCTTTCGGGAACCACTAAACCATGCGTTATAGAACGTTGCAAGAAATAACAAGTTTAAATAGTATAAATAAATATATATATATATATATATAAATATATAAATACATATATATAATATATATATATATATATATATATATATATATATATATATATATATATATATATATATATATCGCAACACGATCTAGCAAAGTGTGCATATCAATATATATACAATAAGCATAATTATCGAGTGCTTTTAGTCTATATTAATTTCCGAAAATCATTTTTGCATATATATAAAAAACGCCACATTTATAAATAAGCAAAACCAATTCGAACAATTAATCATACTAAACACGTAGACATTTAATGCACATAAAACACAACCAATATACGCGATCAAACACCAAAATAAGACCCCCAACATCTTGTCGGAATCATCCTAGAACACGTAATACACATACATCAATTACTTGATTGTAAAGGTCACTATACTTGATGTAAACAAGAAAACTTTAAAAGCTGATTGAGCAGAATTTCGGACTTCGGACCACGATCAGGCAAAGAAAAAGGATTCCCCGATTTTTGCACTAAACATGAAAGTTTTAGCTACTGGAGTTGTGAATTCCCAAAAAAAATTATGGTATGACTCCTTACGGTTTGTCAGGAAATTAGTTTTTAGTAGATGAAGGACAAGCAATCAGCAGTAAAAAACAATCAATCACTTATGTAAATTCAAGGCGTATCAAGGTATTAAGCATCAGATAAGCAAACCACATTATCATAGATACACAATAGACATATTAAGCTTAATTAACCATGGTTTACATGCACGTAAACACATGATTAATAATTTATAACAATAAATAAGCAACAATAAGACAGTAAGCGCGAATTATAAGCCAAGCAATATAATAAGCCTGTCAGATCATGTAAAAATCTTAACCATATTTATTTTTTCAAATTTTAGGTGACTATTAGGAGTCTTTATTTCACTAAATAAAATCCTAAAATAGATCACACATAAAAGGCAAGAAAAATATCACAAAATATGCGTTTTTAAGCGTTTTTACCGTTTTTATTTAATTATAAAGCTATATGAACGGCTTTGATACCACTGTTGGAAATCGTTATCTTATAACCTAATATTACACATAATATTCTATGAGCTACGCAGCAAAATTAAACTCATGTAGCAACTTTAATTAACATAAATAATAAACCGAAAGCGTACCTTTTAGCAAAACAAGCTAAATAAAGAACCAAAGCTTCTTGAGAATACGCATGTATATTAAACCCGTGCAAATACCAAAACCTATTAAAGTTTCTAAAGTAAATTACCTTTATGTGTATCCACGCTACATGTTATACAATATCACCCGAATGCTAGTTCCAAGAACCAACAAATACTGAATACTAGAAAACGAACTTCAGGTTCCCTTCATGGGAATCCTTTAGGACGAATAGAGAGAAAAGGAGAAGAATGGATGATCACAAATGAACACAATTGATCTCTTTATATAGGGGTGGAATTAAGGCTTTAATTATGGCAACTCAGGCCTTAATTAACCCACCACTTTTTTTCTCTTGTATATATTCGGCCAACCCAAGCCCAAACAAGGCCCTTTTTTGACTTTTTGACTTTATTTAATTATTATGTACATTACATATTAATTAAAGGGTGTAATGTTAATTATTCGTAAACGAACTAATTAACGACCGTTAAGCATTCTATCATTCGAGTATTAATAAATATAATAATTATACACTTATATTATTATACATATTAATAGAATGATATATAAGTGTATATTGTGTGTGTCCCCCGTAGGCTCACATATTCCTAGCCGTATAAATATCCATATGACATGAGCACATCCCAACAATTTCTTCTTTCAAAGCTTGTTCAAATATCCCAACATTTTGCAAAGCTTTGTGAGCAACTAGAATTAAGAGCTTTTCAAAAAGTCATCGTATGTCATCTGTAACTGGTTTATACCAATCCAGCTTACGCTCTCACCATTCCGTATCAACAATGGATTTAATGTTGTCCACACTGGCTTGAACATCTTGGAAAGCATATTTACTTTTGCTTATAGACATGTGTTTAGACAAATATTCGATGTTTTTAATCAAATTTGTTTGTCTTTGCGAAAAAGGTGTTTTGAAAATGTTCTTTTTTGTTTTAGTTGAAAAATACAACTGCTCATGAGACTTTTGTCGTTGAGGCACAAAAAAATCATAAAGGTTATTTAGTTTTGTATAGTCTTATGGTTTTACTAAATCATGTAATTTTGATCGACTATCTTCTGTAAGACGAATTGTTTCTTTACTTTCAGGAGCAAATAAGTTTGCAAGATCATTCTTATCATATTGCACATTTTACAAGCATGGTTTCTCCTATTGAGCTTTCTTGAGGTACTCAGGATTTTTAAAACTTATCGAGCACTTACCATTATAGTACGAGCTCGGTAGAGGAATTAGCATATGAATGGTTTATGCTGATTGACTTGTTTTATAAAACAAATATCACTTAAAAATTTGACTGATTATATTTCCAAAGGCAATTTGTTTAACATGGCTTTATATTCCCCGTTCTTTGAAATCTTTTTCAAATGATCTTTTTCTTTTGTATTTAGAAATTTGGTCCTCTCTTGCATAACAATCTATTACTAGCTTGACATTTTTCTTCTTTCACTAAAAACGTACTGTAATCTTCTGTTTTTGAATATTCTATGTTTTTATGAGTATTATTGCAGTAAATCAAGAGCTTCTTGCATTTGAGTTCGGCTGCTTCTTTGTCTTTCTGGTTTGTTTGAAAAATTTTGTACCTCTCAAGATCAATATTGCAATATTTCAGATTAAGCTTGTATTTTTAAAGCTCTTGAATAAGAGACGTGTTTACTTTCTTCAAATCTTTTTGAATATCCTTGTTTGCTTCAATGTCAGCTTTTAATTTTTTAATTAAAGAAGCAAGTAACACACATTCATTCCTATGTTTTGCAGCATGTTTGGTCAGACCTTTTTACATTATTACTCATATCATGAGTTAATCAGAAGTGATATTGGCTATCATATATTTCCATCGCATATGTGTTATTGATGAATTTAGGTTGCTTAGTATGTTGTTTTTTAATAGCAAACACTTCTGTAGTAAGCATAATTTGGTACCTCAGCCATTGGCTCTGTGTCATAAGAAGGATTGATACCGCTTATCATTCCCAAAATTCGTCTTCTTCACTGCAATTCATTCCCTGACCTACTGCTTGTCAGTCCTAGATGTATCTTCATTCCCTGAGCTTTGATCAGATCCTTTGTCTCGTTGCAATCATTCTCTAAACTTTTTGCACTCCATTTGTCTGATACAATCCTACTACTTTCTATGTTTCCCGAACTAGCATCCAATGCTCTAACCTCTTGCATCTTGCACTCTTGAATCTGTAAATTTTAGTCATTCAATATCTTCAACCTTTTCTGAATTTTGTGTGCATGAAGTGCTCTTTCATTAATACAATTCTCGCTTGACTCCATGTATTAAATTATCACGTCTTTGAAGGATTGGGGTTCCATTCGAGTGTATTCTTTGAAGATCTTTCTTATGTTTTCACCGTCGTAATTTGACGGCTTTAAAACTTCTGAATTAAAAAACTTGCCAAACTGCACTTTAATCATACTTAAAGCAGACTTGGAATCCTTCTTGTGAAGTATTTATTTGTTAAGTTGCTTGTCTATGTTATCCATGTTGTTAGAAAGCGTAGACTTGAAAGTGTTGAATTCTTCACCACAGAGACGTCCAAATACACACTGAAAGGAACTGTGTATGGGATATTGTAGGATCGATATTCCTTAATGAAACACTGATATACTGTCAACTATGCGGAATCTAGTTGGCAGTACTTAGAAGAACGCACAATGATTTAACAAACGATTTGTATTATCACACTTTGAATCTGCCTAAGATTGCAGATCCCTAATACAATACTTATCTCTAATACTTCTAACTAATGCTTTTTGTTGTTGTTTCTGTTGTGTCGTGTCTCTCCTTCTAATGCCTTCCTAGAGATCCTTTTATAAACATAAGGATAACTCTAGTAGGTGTACAGACCTTGTATGACACAAATACTAATTAATACTAATCACTAATATAACTGTTACATGATAACTACTAATGTAACCGTTTAATCCTTTAAAGTTCCTATAATAAAGACAGTACGTTGACTTTTCCATACTAAGAAGGCAGTACTTTAATCTTCAACTTAGCAGTACTTTGACCTTCTACTTAGCAGTACGTTGACCTTCTGACTTGTATTTCCCAACAATCCTCCCCTAACTTGAACTCTACTTGCTTGACTTCAAGTTTCTTGATGGTTGGACATCTTTCTTCAGCATCAATACAAGTCTTCAATCTTCTAGATATAATCTTCTAAGCAGTATCTTGTATACAATCTGTTTGAGTATCTTGAAATGAAACCTCTCATCTTGAACACAAACATTTCTTCAAAAAGTCTTTGTCTTTGCATCAAACAGATTGTTCTTCCATCAGCTGCAGGTCTTCTCAGCAACATAAATGGTTTTTATGAGCCTTTACCAAGTAGCCATTCACTCTTGGGCTAGTCAGTTCTTTGGTACCTAGAAAAGGTAATAATCCATGGTGAACTGAAAACCACTTCAACACTCAGAACATGAATCATAGTGTGTTGAATACTATATGACTTTTGGTAAGTCATTACAACCATGAACGGATTTGATAAGTCTTTACCTGTAGCCGTTTGCTCAGGACTAGCCAACTCTCAGTAATAAAACATTGGTGAGTTGAGAACCATATAGTTTTGAGCAAACTATTAAAGCTATCAACGGATTTGAGTTCTCTTTACCAAAAGCCGTTTGCTTTGGAGTAGCCAATATTTCAGTGCAATACCATGGTGTATTGATCACCATACAATTTTTGGTAAATTGGCAACCATCAACAGATTTGAGATGTCTTTACCAAAACTGTTTGATTTGGACTAGTCAATTCTTATGTTTGTTAGACATGGTGAATTGATTACCATTTGCTGTGTGGTGGTTAACCAACACTCAATCCCTTAAAACAGTTTTATTTTCCTTCAGACATTTGTGCCTTAAACCTTTTTGCACACTCAAAACTTCAAAATATTTCAAAAACAACTTTTTAACTAGCAGTACTTTCAACAAAGTACTGTTTGTTTTAAACTAGCAGTACTTTGAATAAGGTACTGCTTGTTCACAGTTAAGTCTTTTTATCAAAACAAGATATGTTACTTTCAAAGAAAATTTTGATAAATCATACCAGTTGTTTAAGAATCATCACCATCTTCAGTTGTCCATAGAATAAACAAATGTATCAATGTGATAGCTATGTCACTCTCATCTTCAACTTCCATACCATGATCTAGCATCCTGATCATTAGCTCTCTTGATAGAGGATATCTTCTTTCTGTCAGCATATGAATCATTGTACCATCCTCTAACTCTAATGTATGCACTCCCGAAGATTCATTAAGTCTCCATCTTACAATTTCCCAATCTTCTTGATTCTTCCAGAAGTGTGACACCCCCATAAAATCATAACGCAGCGGAATACCACTTTGGGGTGCCACTTCATAGTATAAAGTACAAGTTACAGT
>BQNB010051902.1:0-40749 GCA_026074375.1 Tanacetum coccineum
AGTTCAAAGTTTGTCCAAGAAATCCCAAGATCCATTAGTTTACATACTCATTTGTTCATGAACTTTAATATATATACATTTTAGGTAACTTATTTATATAAACTTTTTGTACATAAACCATACTTGTACATCACTTATACATCTATTATAACATGATATGAACGTTAATACTACATATATAAAAGTTCACCAAATCATAAACAAGTGTAAAAATCCATTTTTACAAGTAAATAAGTCCTTAGATGTTGATTAACTATACACACATTATATATGCATAAAATAATGAAAGTAAAGAGATTAAGAGTTTTAAGTAACCTTAATATGAAGTGTGATGAAGAACAAAGTAATCTAAACCCTTGTTTGGAAACCAAACCCTAGCTTACAACACTTGAAAACCCTAATTCCAAGCTAAACCCTAATCTTGCTTTTCCTTTGCTTAACACTTGTAAACATTAAACCAAACCTTCTAAACACCTTTGGTTATCTTAGAAATGATGTAGGAATGTGTGCAAATGTTGTAAATAAAATTTTGTATGGATTTGGTGATGGTTTTATGTGTGTCGTGAGTAAGAGAGCCAAAAGGGAGAGGATTTTGTGTTTTCACTTAATAAATAAAGAGTGTATGTGTTTACTTGCACTTTCTAAGGCATTATATACCCTAAGACTAGTCAAATATGGTCATAGGAAAGTCTTGGTCAAAAAAAAAACATAAGGATTTATTAGTAGGTGATATACAATGTCTAGTTAGTCATATGTGTGCACTTGGTTCCCAAAAAGAGAGATCATCCCATGAAATTAAGGAATATGTTTCGTAAGATATTTTCTTTGTATCTTTCATCCCATATCTGGTTATATATGTAAATATGTGATGATATTTTGTAAATTTTGAGTATTGGGTATAATTGTGGGTATTTGTTGAAGCGTAGAAAAGTTTTGGTGGTTCCGGGCGGGAATGCCTAAACGCAATTTATCATAAAACAAAATCAATTTACGCAACCAATAAAAATAAAATGAACAAAGTTAATAATTATCATCAAAAATAATACTAACAATTGCTTGAGATAAACATTTAATTTTTGATAGCCCTTTACATTGAACGATAAATTGTTTAGCTTACCGCGATTTTAACTTAACGATTACGATTTAAAAGCAAACGCGTACAATACTAAAAATACAAAGTGAATTTAGTGACGTCGTAAATGACCTTAAAAAATGGGGTGTTATAGTCTTCCCCCGTTAAGTGAGCCTTGTTCCAAGGCTTAAGACGCGCACTTAGACGACGGTGTGGTCTTTTGAAGAGTGTGGATCTTTCTTTTCGGAATTGGTCTCATGTTCCCAGTAAACTTCAGGACCTTCCTCTGTGAGTTCCATCGAACCTTGAATATTGAATTGCGGCTTTTGCTTCAGCAACCCGTTTAACTCACGTCCATTATTTCTATACCTGGTACACCCTCGACAAAATAAAGCTTGTCATCAAAGCGAAGTCAATCCAACGGAACGGCTAATGGTTCGTCGGCATGGCACTTTTTCAAGTTGGATACATGAAACGTATTATGAACCCTGCTCAGCTCTTCAGGAAGCTCAAGCTTATAAGAAACGTCTCCAACACCTTGAAAGGTCCAACATATCTGGGGTTTAGCTTCCCCCGTTTGCCAAAACGTACGACCCCTTTCCAAGGCGAAACCTTAAGCATAACCTTATCTCCAACTTGAAATTCCATTGGCTTACGCTTTAAATCGGCGTAACTCTTTTGTCTATCACGGGAGACTTGCATCCTTTGCTTGATCTGGATGATCTTCTCTGTTGTTTCTTGAACTAATTCTGGACCAGTGAGTTGCACTTCTCCAACCTCGGCCCAACAAACAGGTGAACGACACTTCCAACCGTAAAGTGCTTCAAATGATACAGCCTTGATGCTAGCGTGATAGCTATTGTTATACGAGAACTCGACCAATGGCAAATGGTTAACCCAACCCTTTCTAAAGTCGATCGCATAAGCACGCAACATATCCTCGAGAGTAGAATAGTCTCTCGCTAATTTTGCCAGTCAGATCTGAGGATGATATACATACTCCATCATCATTTAGTACCCAAAGCCTTCTGAAGTGATCTCTAGAAATTTGATGCAAATCTAGGGTCACGATCACAAATAATTGAGTCAGGGATTCCATGCCTCGTGACCACTTCCTTTAGGTACATTCTTGCCAGTTTCTCCATGGGATCAGTTTCCCTCATGGGTACAAAGATTGCAGACTTAGTAAGTCGGTCGACAATCACCCAAATAGTGTCATAGCCTTGTGACGACTTAGGAAGCTTCATGACAAAATCCATAGTGATATTGTCCCACTTCCATTGAGGTATATCGGGTTGTACCAACAATCCTGATGGCCTTTGGTGTTCGGCCTTGACTTTAGCACATGTCAGACATTTGCTAACATAGGTGGCGATGTTGGCCTTCATATTGGCCACCAATATAGCTTCTTCATGTCCTGATACATTTTGTTAGAACCTGGATGAATAGAGTATTTTGACTTGTGGGACTCGTGCATGACCACAGTCCTCAAATTACCATAACATGGCAACCAACTCCTGCCATTAAAGCATAGAGTTCCATCCACACGGTGTTCCAACTTTTCCATTCTAAATGTCTCTAGATCCTTAGAATTTTTAAGCAACATACCTCCAACATATTCGTTCTTGATGTTCTCTGGTTTTCGTGCTTTAGTCTGAGCATTCAGGATTTTTTTAGGAAGATCCAAGCCAATAGTCATCACTAAGGCTCGAACTCTTAATGGTTTACTCCGCTCCTTCCTGCTCAAAGCATCAGCAACAACATTCACTTTCCCCGGGTGGTAACGGATCTCACAGTCGTAATCACTAAGCAGTTCTAACCAATGACGCTGCCTCATATTCAGTTCCTTTTGATTAAGAATGTGTCGTAGACTCTTGTGATCCATGAACACCATACACTTGGTTCCTTATAAATAGTGTCTCCAAAGTTTAAGAGAAAACACTACCGATCCAAGTTCTAAATCATGAGTTGTATAGTTCTTCTTATGAAGTTTTAATTGGCTTAATGCATAAGAAATTACTTTCTCTCTTTGCATTAATACAGCACCCAATCCCTTAATAGCACAGATCGCAATAGACTTAAATACTTCGCTTCCCTCATGTAAAAGCCATAATTAGCGCCTGCTTAACTTCTGTTTTAATAACTAAAAGGCGGCTTCGCTTATCTCCCCAATCAAACTAACTCTCATACTTTATGAGAAAGCTTTAGGTCTTCGACTGGAAAATCTTTGAAAATCCTTTGAGAATCTTCGGTAATACCCACGGCGAGACCTAAGAATTGCGAATCTTCGTTGGTGTTTTCAAGGAGATCCCAATCCTTTATGGATTTGATTTGCGAGGTCTAGGTGAATTGCCTGACTATCAATCACGTGGCCGAGAAATTATACCTTAGGAATCCAAAATTCACATTTAGAGAACTTAGCATACAACTTCTCTTTCTTAAAGCAATCAGACCTGCCTTAGGGTTCTTCATGCTCCCTTCGTTGTTCTTGGAGTAGATAAAGGATATCCGTCCCCATAAAGACAATCACAAAATTTATCTAAAAATGGGGCTTGCATACCGCGGTTTCCATAGGTCCATAAACAACGTTGTGTGCGTTCTCAATCCAAATGGCATAACTTGGAACTTGCAATGACGCACTATCAAGTTCGGAATGCATTTTTTTTGGGAATATTCCTCTTCCGTACTCAAAGCTGACGATAACCTGATCGCTAGGTCAATCTAGAATAAACACTGGATCCTTGTAGTTGATCAAACAAATCATCGATCCTTGGGAGTGGATAACGATTCTTCACTGTCAGCTTGTTCAGTTCCCGATAGTCGATGCACATTCGAAACGATCCATCCTTCTTTTTGACAAACAAGACTGGAGCTCCCCAAGGTGAGGAACTGGGTCACATAAATCCCTTGTCAGATAGTTCTTTCAGTTGCTCCGATAACTCTTTTATTTCAGAAGGTGCCAATCGATAAGGTGCCCGTGCTACAGTGCATCCCGAGGTATAAATCGATATTGAAATTCGGACTTGCAGTCGAGGAAGACTCGACAAGTCCTTAAGGAATACATCAGGAAAATCTCGGACTATCGGTACGTCCTTAAGTCGCTTCTCCTTCGACTTGTCTTCCGTCTCCTTTGTAGTAACGTTTGCCAAAAAGACTAGACATCCTTTTAGCATGTATGCTTGTGTCTTGGTGTACGAGATAATGTGCAGGACGAGCCTCGTTTCCCCGGTTGCTTCTATCACTGTGAACGATTAGAGTTTCATTCGCAGGGGATATGAACGATCTTCTCGGCACACACAATGATTGCTTGGTACTTTACCAACCAATCCATACCAATATATACGTCAAGAACATAACCAAAGTTTCTACGGTATTAAGTCTATGTTGAAAGGGGTGGTTCAGGATGTGAATGTGTACAACCCCTAAGGATAGTGTTCAACCTAATTATTCTCCCGACGGCTAGTTCAACGTCATAATAGTGATCTAATGCAGTTGGTGTGATATCAATTTTAGGCTAAATGTAGTAGACACAAAACTCCTATCGGCACAGTATTGAATAAGATAGAAGCATAGTGGTTGTATAGAAGGCACGTACTCGTCCAATGGACGTTGGTGAGTCTGGGTTTAACCCGCATGCCCTACCGCATACACTTTGGCTGGAGCATTGCCACCTCCAACTTGGTTACCACGGTTGTTGTTGTTCTACAGCTTTAGACATTCTCTCTTAAAATGTCCTTGAACTCCACACTTTATATCAGCAAGTAGGCTCCTGACACCACCTAGTTCTCCATCTAAACTGTTAGCATTGTTAGGGTTGACAGTGCTTCCTGGTAGTCCACGAGGCCAGATGGCCCGAATTTTATTGCACCTTGATGGCATCTGGGAGCACATAAGAGACCAATCGTGTGAAATGTGTGCATTTTGAGCATAGGGTTTAGATCCCCCATATAGTGCTCTTTTCACCAGTCCTACAGGTAGAAGCCTGGCCAGGTTCTGCTTTTGTTCTGATGTTGTTGTTTGTTTGTTGGTTCTGATGTAAAAATAGATGCGGGATGTGAGGCTGACTCTAGGAGGGTGTGTGTGCCTTAAGGTGTCCTCAAACTTCCTTTTACTCTCTGTCTGACGTTCAGCAAAAGTGCGGATTTTATTATCCATTAGCTTGGTTGCGATTTCAACTGCATCTTGCATTGTCTTTGGTTTATACGCCACTACACTCCCATGAATCATGTCGGGAAGGCCACCGACATATTTTTCACTTTTATCAGATTCTTCGGGAAACATCCTCCTGCACAACAAAGCCAATTCATGAAAGCGTTGGGTATAACTTGTCAAGTCAGTACCCTTCACCTTCAGATCCCAAATCTCTATTTCCAATTTCTTGATTTCATTTCGAGAACAATATTTGTCAGTCATCATTTTCATGAGTGTTTTCTAAGGCATACCGTAAGCGGCATCATGACCAACTGTCCTGTTGAACATGAGGTCCAACCAATGTTAAAAACACACTAAATGGAGAGTGCAAGTAGCTAACTTGACTTGATTCTCAACTGCACAATTACTGATTTAGAAAACAGACTCCATTCTTTTAAACCATTGAGATAGACTGGAAACTCCTTTCGTGCCTTTGAAGTTTAATGGTTGACATTTGAGAAAGTCAGTGTAAGTATATTCACAGGCAGTCTCGTTTTGTCCTTACTAACACTCATTCCAGAATTATGGCTTATCATCGCTATTCGATTCCTGCCAGCATCACGTGCTGCAATAGCGGCAGTACGCCTTGTCAATCATTGCCTGAACTAGGGCATTAGTAACAGAATGTGTGTTTGGTTTATTTTCGGTGGCTGTTTTGACCTCGTGGCTCTTTTGGTGCCATTTTCTTCAATCACAAGAAAATATAATACCTGTTAGATTTCGTAAAATCATAACCATGACATGACATATACACAATAAGTAAAGAGAGATCACAACACATAGTGAAATATACAACTGAATTGAAGTTAACAATGGTGTAGCTAAATCGACATTCATTCATAACAAATTCGATTACAGACATGACATAATACCACCATTCCATATATAATTGGAAAACATACATGATTGGTTCAGATACAAAATGATCACAATGATTAGGTTACAAGATAAAATATACAACCTAAAGCCATACTAGCCGGGAATTACCCATAATACTTAGTAGGCTGTATAAAATAACTAGCCATAACATGATCTATGAACTGCTACCAGCCTCCTTGGTGCATCAGGTTGTGCCAGACCCTTAGCGGGTCCCTGCTGACTCTCGAACTCTGTCATCTGGGTCTAAAGTCTCTTCAACAGCTTTAGTGCCTCAATGAACTGTACTTGTGTCCCAACGGTCTTTGCTATACTGGGCCAAGACAACAACTTAAAAAACAATAAACCATGTGGCCAACAAAAAAACCGAGCTGAACACCTAAATACAAAAAAAAAAACCAAAATCAAGAACAAAAAAAAAAAAACCAAAAGGAACGCAGTCTATAATCGTCCCCTGGCTCCTGCGGACCGCTGCCGTGCATCATCTTGTAATCACTGCCTGCTGACCCAATACAGTAGTACGCAGTGACATAACCTCTGAACGTGCAAGATCACTAGTGTCCATGGATCATCCCCAAGCCTCTCGAGACATCCTAGCCTCTCTCTCTCTATCAGTAGAGCTGTACGAGCATGTGCACGCCTATCCCTATATAGCATGTTGAGCTGACCAACCATCAACTGTCGCTTAGTCTGCTCATCATCCAACCTCATATAAATATCGTCTGTATCTTGCCTAACCCTAGTGGTAAACTCTGTCATCCGTCGACCCAACTCTGTGTCATCAGTCGCTGGTGCCCTGGCATGTCCTCAAGCATCTCTGCACCAAGGTGTCGTGATCCCATAACTGAATCTCTCTCTAGATATCCCGCATAATTCTCCTTCCATAGTGGCAAACAAAACCATAGTCCCCTGAAACCACCCAGGTGTCCAAGCAGTATAGGGCAGACGAGCTCTCTCCGACCTCGTACCTAGGACCAAAAGCAAAACATAACCTCTTCCGAGGTGGTAAGCAAACCTCGGGCATGTCCGCTCCATGGTCAGCAGAGGGTAGAAGCAAAGATGGTGATGAAGCAGGTAGTGGTATGGGTAAGAGTGGTGGTGTCCCCGATGTTGGGGTACCTGATGGTGGTGTATCTGCTCTGGTATGGGAGAGTATGATATGTGACGGTGGTGAATGGGAAGTAGATGGGGCCTCAGCTCTCAGCCAGATCATAGCAGCTCGATATCCCAATGGATAAGTAGGACTAGCAGGTGGTGGTGATGATACAGGTAATGGTGATAGTATCAGGGGTAGTGGTGGATAAGGAATTTGAGGCATTTGGATGATGACCAAGGGGAAAGTGTGCTGGTGGTAGGAGTAGGTTTTTTAAAGCAAGGAGTCTGCAACCTCTGTATCAGAACAAAATGTGTAGGTGGCTCAATCTCGCATCGATATCCAGCAGTAACCTGATATGCAGAGGCGGGTGGTGGTTGGCCGCAAGACTCCTCGGTCTTAAACGCTCAGTCTCTCAGCAGATGGTCATGATCACCAAAACCTTGGGTAAAGCAATAGATAGCTGTAGAGCGGCATAATGCTAGGGGTGCTCCTCCTCCTCCATAACCCCCTCAAAATCAACATGCATCAACCTCGTCATCATCAGATGACTCATCCTCATCATCGCCATCGTCTCCTCCGTCGGCAGGATAATCAGCAGGATCCTCATCATTATCCTCCTCTAGATCCTCCTTAAAATCCGACTCAGGAACATA
The DNA here is from genome assembly GCA_026074375.1 of Tanacetum coccineum. Lineage (NCBI taxonomy): Eukaryota > Viridiplantae > Streptophyta > Magnoliopsida > Asterales > Asteraceae > Tanacetum > Tanacetum coccineum. The sequence continues at coordinate 7,889 of BQNB010051902.1, forward strand.
GCCTGGTGAATCACCAGTGGGTGAGGCAGCAGCAGGCAGGGCTGCTCCTCAGCTAGGAGTACCTCATCCTCTGGTGGCATGAACTCTGGATAAACCAGCTCTAGAACAAAGTCTGGTGAAGGTGGGTACTCAGGACCCGACACATAATAAGGAGATGGCGGGGCCTAAAAAGCACTACCTACTATACATTATATGACCTCTAAGCATCACGGGTGTCCAATCGACCCGAGATCCTGATGTCTGACAACCCATCCAAATGGACTAGACACAACAGTTTTAATGTAACTTGGAATCCCTTAGAATCAGACATGAGTGGTATCTGAAAATCAAATAATAGCTTAATATTAGTATTTACTATAAACTCTTATAGGTAATAATACATTTATACCATAACATGTAATATCAATCCTAAATCATCTAGTCTTAACCAAACTAATGCAACAAGTAGTGTATGTATATATGTCCCGAGTGAAAATCCCTTTGTATGAATGCAATGTTTGAAAATGGTTATAGTCCAGCAAAACATTTGTTCCTGGTTCTCTATAACCTTAAGCTCTGATACTAATCTGAACAAACCCCCAAAATTGGGTCGACAGCGGAATATGGTTGGGGGTGGGTACTTCATAGATCAAATAGCACACGAAAATATAAAGAACGACATAAAAAGCCGTTTAAAAACTGATACAATTGGATTTAACAAATTGGTTGTTACAAAACACCGAAGCTTCACTTGTTTAACTTGTTCAAAATACAAAATTTCACGCCATAACAGTATCAAAATGTAATGCATAAAATCTTTAATGCATGACATCCAAATCAAAACACCAATGTATCCCTTGCACCTCGTGCCTTATCGATCCCCTGAAAAACATTCTTAAAACGGTCAACATATTTGTTGATTAGAATTTAATAGTTTTTTAATAAAATGTATAATGTAGGACCGCAAGATTTCCCCATGATAATGCAACAGATGCAAACATCATAAAATGTAATTACGTTTTCCTAAGCTCATGACACTGAAGCTCGACATGTATGAATTGCAATATAAATTGCCAACATTGCCCGTGATGATGTTCTAACCCGCAACATCCTATGTCCGACATGGTATACGTTCGTTGTCTGGCAAACCGGCACAGTGAGCATGACTCACCCGAACGGGGATGTCAATTCCAAATAGATCTATTTATAACATCCGCGCTCACAACAGTAATTGACAGTTCATGATAATAGGCCTTAGAGGGTATCGCTACTTAACTAACATGTAATCGAAATGTGAAATGATCCACTTGGTCCAATTGTAAAACTGCATATGTTACCTTTTCTCACCCCAAAACTTGTAAATCATTAAAATGTAAAATGTAGGGCTATGAACTCACCTTGAAAGTGAATGATAACAAATATATCACAGAAAATGCTTCCCGATATAGACCGAATGCAACCTAATCCAATATAGGTCGTATAAGTTCTAAGCACTTTGAATAAATACTACCATATATAATTCTATATAGCTACATCACCATCTAATCATGTTTGTGAAATCAATTTATAAATTTAAAACGTTTATTAAATATCTCAATACGCAAAAACGAACGCAATTTCTTCTTTAAGCATGTTTCTTACTTACGTTTCTTATGTCCACTGAACGGAGCTTTGTATTAAGACAGTCATCAAAATGATTAAATTTTTTATATTTTTTTTAGTCCCCCTGGTGAACAGTGATTTTTATCTGTTCATAGACAGTTTATAAATTTAATTATTATAAATTTTAGTTATCGAAAACCGTAAATGTCATATTTTTATCCGTTTAAGCCTTCCAGATTATAGTGATATCTTTTTGAGCACGTCTTCGTAATTACAATCTTATCGAAAAATATAATAACATTTTAAAAAATTTTGTATCTTTTATGAGTAGTATTTTTACTGTTCATAGTTTATAAAATTATTTTTATAAACTTTAATTACCGTAAACTTGCGAAATTCATAACTCCTTCGTTATTGATTGAAAAATTACAATTCTTATTGTTTTAGAATCCTAAAGTTATGTAATATCTGGGAAAAATAATAAACCTTATATATCACAAGTATTTTATAACTTGTTTTCATAAAAGTTCTTTTATAACGAGTTTAATTAACGTATAACTTAAAATTAACGTATCTTCTTCGTTATAAATCAGATTTTTTTCGAGTTCTCTACATGCGCACGATCCTTGTGACATGTAGTATTTTATAAAATCATAAAATATATATGTTAAATTCGAATTTCAAACAGAAGGTTTTGAACTTTTTCTTAAAATGTGTTTAAAATGAGTTTTTCTAACTTTTAAGTTTAATCACTTTGTTACAAGTCCATTACAACACTCATAATCACATGTATTTACATATTAGGGTTCTATTAAGTCTAAATGTTAGTCCATATATAATCCAAGAATCACAGATCCAAGTGTTACACACTAATTTATCCATGAACTTTCATAATTAACTTTTACTTTTTAGTTTAACTTGTTTACATATACTTTTTATACAGCAACCAACACTTGTACATTGCTTATACTTCCATTATAACATGATATGAACATTCATACAACATATATAAAAGTTTACCAAATCATAAACAAGTGTAAAAATCTATTTTTACAAGTAAACATGTTCTTAGATGGTGATTAACTACACAAACATTATATATGCATAAAATCATGAAAACAAAGAGACTAAGAGTTTTAGGTAACCTTAATATGAAGTGTAGTGATGAACAAAGTGATCTAAACCCTTTGTTTAGAAACCAAACCCTAGCTTACAAGTCTTTTAAAAACCTAAATCCAAGCAAAACCAAAATTCTTGCTTTTCCTTTACTTAACACTTGTAAAAACCCTAAACCAAATATTCAAATCACCTGTTTATCTTAGATATCATGTAGGAATGTGTGTAAATGTTTTAAATGAGTTTTGTATGGATTTTGTATGGGTTTTGGGTTGAGTCGTGGGTATGTATGAGAGGGATAGAGAGGTTTTGTTTTGTTTTCACCAAGGAAATGAGAGATGTGTTGTTCTATCTAGTCTAAGGCATTATATACGTAGGAGACTAGTCAAGGAACACATTGAGGGAAATAAGGAAAGTCTTGGTCAAGTAAACATGAAAGTCTTGCAAGGAAATATCTAAATGTTCCTAAAAGGTGAGATCATCCCATGAAATTTAGGGGAGGTGTTTTGTAGATAAAATCTTTGTATCTCTCCACCTATATCCGGTTATATATGTATATATGTGATGTTATTTTGTAAATTTTGAGTATTGGGTATAATTGTGGGTATTTGTTGAAGCGTAGAAAAAAATTTTTTTTGTTTTTGGTGGTTTCGGGAATGCCTAAACGCATTTTATCGCGAAACGTAAACACTTTACGTAACCAATAAAAATAAAATGAACAAAGTTAATAATTATCCTCAAAATAATTACTTAACACTTGCTTGATGTAAACATTTAATTGTTTGATGCCCGTTTACATTGAATGATAATTTTTAGCTTACGCGATTTAACTTAACGATTACGATTTAAAAGCAAACGCGTACAATACTAAAAATACATAGTGAATTTAGTGACGTCGTAAATGACCCTAAAACAAGAGGTGTTATATGATTGATACTAATTGGATGATAATGATTGAATAGAGGTGTTGATGATTGATTTTGAGTATTATTGAGACTGATAAGGTGATCCAGACTGTAGAGACTGATATTAAGAAACTCGTGGTTGAAATCGAGAGTTTTGGTATGAGTTTTGATGAGTTTGATAAATAGACTATGTCAATTGATGAGTTGCAACTAAAGCAAGAGGATCTGAGTTGCGTTCATGCATTAAACAAACTTCATTTGCATGAAATTCATGTTGTCCCAAGTAAGCATGAAGCTGATCAATGTTAGTTATGTGCAAATCCCGAACCAGTTTGACATTAGTCACAAATTTGCTCCACTCAGGAGAAGTGTATCCAAAACGTTGGTGTTCTCAATTGAAACTGGTTCCAGTTTTACATTGTAGATGTTCATGTCATTGAGTAGTAGAGAAAATCTCAAGTAGAAGTCACGAAGTGTTTCCCCCTTTTTATAAGTAAACTTATCGAATTCATCATAAAGTTTACACTCTCTTTCTTGTTTCGTCAATAAAGTTCCTTGCATGAGAAGTTGAATTCTTTCCCAAAGTCTTGGCAATTCCGATGATTGATAACCAAGTGCATAGACCTCTGTGGAAATTCCATGAAGAATGATATTTGTTTGCTTTGACATCACAATTCAGCTTGATTGCAATCTGCAGGAGTAATTCATACAGAGTATTTATCTTGGCCTAGTCACACCATTTTCCTCAATTGTAGGCCAGATGAGTGGACCATTTTCAACGGATTCAAGGATCATTTGTCCATGTTGTCTATTCATCATGTATAGCTCCATTCTGTTTTTCCAAGAATCGACATACCTTTTTCCCATCCATAGTGGACATTGGTCAGCACCCGAAAAGAGTCGTTTGAGTCAGCAAGAGTCGTCATTGAGAAATTTGAATGTTAAAAGATTACTTTTTTGATCGAACAATGGTAGAAAGAAATTGTGTTTAATTAAGTTGTCTTTTTAGTGTTTTAATTCATGAAACTACACGGGATTTTACATGTCAAAGAAATAAACTGTATAATTTTGAAAATTGAGAAGATCGGTTTCAACTAAGAGTTAGTAGTTCCGTTTCCACTATAATTCAAGTAGATCGGTCTTCACTGAAATTTGATAGATCAATTTCTACTAAGAAATGAATAGATCTGTTTACAGTAGATCGGTTTCTACTAAGATAGTAGTTCGGTTCCAGTAGATCGGTTTCTACTAAAACAGTAGTTCGGTTGAAACTAAAAAACAATCAGTTGATACTAACTCGAAACCCAAATTTTAAAAATCAACAAAAGATACACTTTTTTATGGTTTTTTGCAAAAATTCTTGTCCAACTTAAGTGTTACTTACTACCCCTATAGAAACAAAAAAAAATGGAAACTTACTTTAAAAAAGGTTTTTTAAAGATTTTTTTCAAAAATTTTATAATATTAAAAAGCGCCGTAAAATGTAAAATCAAGATTTTGGTCTTTTAATAAAGGTTTCGAACACAAAAAGATGAACAAATGATGCTTTTCTGAATCTAAAAAAAAAAAAAACTAAAAAAAACAAAAAAAAATACTAAAGAAAAATGTGAGGATGTACATACACCTAATCCAAGAAATTAGAACAACTTTATACCTATTATTGATACCCTTCTAACAAATCTTACTTAGCTTTGTTAAAGCTTAGTTTGTGTTGAATAGATCCAAAACAACTATAGTAGAAACTAAGATTGTAAATACTACAAACTATGCGGAATCTAGCTTGTAATACTAAGAAGAACAATGAAACAGTAAAACAAGATCTTGCTAAACTTTCAATATATTAAACACAATCAAAGTTACAGAATAACCTTGAAACTATGAATACTAACTATATTTGCTATGAAAACTATATAAACTTAATATTTAATCAATCCGTACGGTTCCTTTTATACACCAAGGAAACCCTAATGGGCTTACAAAACGCGTTACGTGATCATGCATATCTATTCCTAATATATCTCATGCATATCACATAAGCAGTACTAACTATTATAACTAACAGTACTAATAAACTGACAGTACTAACATTTTGTACTGACAGTACTAACTATAACACTAACAATACTAACTTAGCTTGGCAGTACTAAGTCTTCTCTTGGCAGTACTAAGTTAAACCAGCAGTAGAAACTTGTAGAAGCCCTTAATGGTGGTTCTTTCTCTAGACTTAGGTAACTGATTGAAAGCATGTTTTTGCTTAAAGTTCCTAGAAAGGATAACATGTACATTGTATGATTTAAAAGAATGTTTTTTCTCAAGGAGGTCTCACATGTCCTCTTACAAAAGCTACATCAGATGAATCAATCTTTGGCGCATAAGGAGGCGTGGACATGGTAAAATTTGAAAAAGAAAGCTAATAAACTGTAATGGAGGAAACCTTGTAAGAAGGTTACCTTCCAAATCTTTTTGAAATAATCAAACAGTGAGTTGCGTGGTCAGAAGGGAAAGCAAAACAAAAAAGAGCTTCTTGTAGACCAAAAAACAATAAGTTAAATCATGCCACCCAATACAAAGTGCACCATGATTTGTTTGGCCCAACATTTTTAAAGAGTTAATGAAAAAGATGTACGGCCTAGTTTGTCACATATGATTTAAGTAGGTTTAGTTAGGTTTTCTTTTAGGAACTAAGGATGACACTAGTGAAACCTTAAAACATTCATAACATAAACAGGCATAGAAAATCTAATAACCCTTAGGTGAAAGTATTAGATTTGACAAAGGGACTAGAATTCAAGAAATCGGAGGCCATATTAAGTTTTGTGAAATGAAAGGGTATTAAGAGGAATTTAAGTGTTGCTAGGATCCACAACAAAATGAGTAGCAGAAAGGAAAAATATGAACACTAATAGAGGCTTGCTGGTACTATGCCTTAGCTGATTTAAAAATGCCAACAACTTTCTAGGCTGAAAGCATTTAATAAAGCCTTGTTATGTCCAAAAATAGGGTAGTTATTTCAACCTTACACAAGACCACCTTATGAACTTTTCTTCTTGGTAGAAAACCCTGCCTTAAGCTTCATGAGACCCTTTAGGGGGTGCCTGTTACAAGCCTTAATACATAGATCACCAGGTAGAATTTGATGTAAAGGCCGATGAAGGGTTCTTTGTAGATACTCTAACCAAAAACAAAGCATTCAGTAGTATTCAACCAATAGAACTAGGATATATAAGCGAAACCTACATGTTTATTTAGTGAAAATACACCTAATATTGTCAGGAAGTGACCTAATTGGCTTTTGTATAAGATGAACTAACAAAGTTCTAATGAACTAAAAGCCGTATTGCAAGGAATCAGTCTAATGGTAATGTAGGAAGATAAAGCAATGTGAAGATGCAGATAAAGCTTGAGTAGAGAGACAGTACCTGGGTAAAGATTACATAATGCTACCATTATGGACATCAAGATCGCCACCTTCTCTTCTAGTTCAAAGGATTCTCCTAAACAAGTGGGATTCAAACCATCAGAGGAGTGAGGAAAAGAAGGCTGCTGAATCCAGGAATGGGAATGAATGTGTAACCCAAGTGAAGAAGAGGAGAAAGAATTTGATTATAAAAGGATGCTAATTTCAACAACACTAACAATATTGAAATACAAATAGTCCAACTATAATGCTGCTGGAAAGCATAAAAGGAAAATAATGAAGTTGATGATAATATAGTCCTATGGATGTGCTTGATGATCCATATATGCCATGATTTGGAAGAAATTAGCAGATTTAGTGATGCTGAAGATGATGGTGCAGAGGCTGAGATGACTAATTTGGATACACATATCGTCAGTCCTATTCATACTACCATAATTCACAAGGATCATCCAGTTGAACAAATCATTGGAGATATACATTCAACACCTCAAACCAGAAGGATGAAAAAGAGTGTGACTGAACACGCTATGTTTAGTTCAGTGCAGCAGAGGACCAACCATAAAGACTTTCAGAATTGTCTGTTTGCATGTTTCTTATTACAAGCCGATCAAAAAAGGTAATCCAGGCTTGAAGGATCCAAGATGGATGAGGCTATACAAGGAGAGCTTCTGCAATTCAAATTACAACAAGTTTAGTAACCTTGTTTGGATTTACCATCTGGCAAAAGGGCCATTGGTACTAATAGTGTTAGGAACAAGAAAGGATGAGCGCGGTATTGTGATCAGGAAACAAGGCTAGGAGTGGTTGCTCAGGGTCACACACAAGAGGAAGGAATTGATTATGATAGGTTTTTTGTATTTTATTTTTCTTTTTTTGGAAGGCGGTTCAGGTTGTTGATGGTGGGTGCTCCAGTGCCAAGAATTTAAGCAATTAGGCTATACCACCAAGCTTATGCCTCATATAAAGACTTTGTGGTGTACTAGATGGATGTGAAGAGTGCTTTTCTTTATGGAAAGATTAAAGAAGAAGTCTATGTTTGTCAACCACCAGGATTTGAAGATCTACGACTTCTCCTGACAGATGTTTTGCAAAGGGAAAAAGCTCTCTATGGTTGCAATCAAAGCTCCTATAAGCTTGGTATGAAACCTGTCCACTTATTTTGTTGGAAAATAAGGTTTCAAAGAGGACAAATGACAAAACTTTGTTTATCAAGAGGGACCAGGTATATCAGATAGTAACAGGTATTGTAGAAGATATCATTTTTAGTTCTATCAAAAAAAGTTATGCACAGAGTTTTGAGAAGATGATGCATAAAAATTTCCAAATGAGCTCTATGTTGAACTCACATTCTTTCTAGGACTGCAAGTGAAGCAGAAGGAAGATGGGATTTTTATAAGCCAAGATAAGTATGTGATAGAGATTTTGAAGAAATTTGGCTTTAGTGATGTCAAAACAGCAAGCACACCATGGAAACCCATAAGCCTTTGCTCAAAGATGCAGATGGTGAAGATGTAGATGAACACTTATATAGATCCATGATTGGATCATTGATGTATCTAAATTCTTCAAGGCCTGATATTATGTTTAGAGTATGTGTTTGTGCTAGATTCCAAGTCAACCCTAAAGACTCACATCTTTATGCTGTGAAAAGAATTTTTAGATATCTTAAAGGTCAACCTAAATTGGGCCTTTGGTATCCTAAGGATTCACCTTTTGATTTGGTGGCATATACTGACAGTGACTATGCAGGAGCAAGTTTAGATAGGAAATCCACAACAGGAGGTTGTCAGTTCCTAGGGTGCAGGTTGATTTCATGGCAATGCAAGAAGCAGATTGTGGTTGCTAATTCTACAACTGAAGCTGAGTATATACTGCTTTAAATGTGTGGACAGGTGCATTGTGATCCAAAATCAATTTGCTGGATTTATGGATATAAACTTATGCAGACAAAGATCTATTGAGATAATGAGGAGTAATATCAGCATAGTGCAGAACCCTATTTTTTACTCAAAGACAAAGCCACACTTGAGAATTAGACCATCACTTTATTAGAGATTCCTAATGAGAAGAAGCATTATTTAGATATCAGGATTCATACAACCAAATTTCTATCGGATTTCTCATAAAAGCATTTGATGTTTAGCAATTTCAATATCTGAATTGCCATATGGAAATGCTTAACCTCTAAAGTATTATTAGATGGAGTTAATTGTGTTAATATGCAGTAGATTATACACAAAGGATGGTTGGAATGGAGTGGATAAGCTGCTAAGGATAGAATTAGGGTTAAAATCGGTAACTCAAGAGTTAATGCTGCTGGGCAAAACTTAGTACTGTTGGGCAAATGTTAGTGCTGCCAGGCTAACTTACTACTGCTAGGTTACCGAAGAGTTACAACTGCCGAGGTATTTTTTGGTCTATAATACAAATACTTTGCATTATGAGGTTTCCCTTACTTACCTACTTAAGGCGAATTCGATCACACAATAACTTTTCTAAATCAATTCTAATACTCCTCATTCACAAACCCTAAATCAATTTTCATTGTCGATTCAGAAAAATTCGACATCAATGCCGGGCTAAATTTTTTGTTGACTCACATAATATGGTTGCTTACATGGAAAAATCCATAGAGAATGCTAATTTTCCTGAGATATGTAGACTTCCTGAATCAAACCCCATAAGGTATGCTTTGAAGTTTAGTCATACAATTTATGTCTTTTCTTTGTATTGAACAGTTTTGGTCAAACTGCTAAGACCAAATAGTCAATAATGAAAACACAGATTTATGCATAGGTTGAGGGCAACACATAGAAATACAGAATCATCTGTGAGGAGAGATCTTCAATTTGATGATGAGGATGGTATTGCTTGTCTAACAAATACTGAAATTTTTGAAAACCTTCAATTGATGGGATATGAAAAGCTTTTTGAGAAACTTACTTTTTATAAACCTTACTTTTCCCCTCAATGGAAGTATCTAATCAAACCATTCTTAACAATTTTAAGTCATAAATCAACTGCTTGGAATGAATTTTGGTACTAATATAGCATCACAGTTATATGTTTGGCTAAGCATCAAAATTTCAAGTTTTCTAAATTTAATTATTGATGGTAATGATGCGGAACTTGGAAAGTTTTAAAAAGTTTTTTTAATGTACTAAGGTTTTTACAACTGTTTTTAGACAAACAAATTGAAAATCTTTCAGATGTTAATGTTGTTTATGATACACCTTCTCATACTAAAAATATTTTTACAAACATGAGAAGGCAAGGAAAATATTTTTCAAGGACTGTCACACCATTGTTTTCATATATGCTGGAACAACAAGCAGATATGGGTGAAGGATCAAGACAACCCACTGATCCCCAACACACATCCACATCTGCTCAGCCCTTTAATGATGAACAAATCACTAATCCATCATCATCTCAACCCAAAAAGACATACAAACGTAGGAAGCCTAAAAAGGTTACTAAGATTCCTCAGTCTAGTGAGCCTACTAACCTTGTTGTAGATGAGGCTGTCCATAAGAGGAGGGGAGACAATGTGGAAAGGGCTGCCACTAATGCTACTAGCTTAGATGCAAAGCAGGACAATGGTAACATCAATAGGACCCAATCCACGGCAATGCCTAATGTTCCTCTTTCTTAGGGAATTAGTTCAGGTGGTAGACCCAGGCGCCAAGAAATCATGGGGGACAGACATGCTCAAACTAGGTTTGAGAGTTTATCTAAAACAAGTCCTTATGGTTTCACACACGAGGAGTTATCAACCTTGAAGTGGATGAGACAAAATTAAACGTAACATTTGATGGAAACTCTGTAACAAAATTGTCTGAAAGGGTTCTTGACTTGGAGACAATAAAGACTGCTCAAGCAAAGGAGATTGCTAATTTAAAGAAGAGAGTCAAGAAGCTAGAAAGGAAAAGGAAGTCAAGAACTCCAGGGATGAATTTATCAAATTGGTAACCCCTAGAAGAAGAAAGTTTGGGAGGTAGGATGAGCATCTAAATATAGGAATGGAAGTTGAAACAGGGGAAAATAGATTTTCAATCATTGAAGACATAGTTTTGATGAAGAGTTTGATGCTTAATATAGATGAACAAGTTGAACAAGTTATGATGCAAACTCCAAAGATACAGTTGAAGAAGGAGAAGTTCAGGTTCCTACTGCTGATATGGAAGTTAATACTGCTAGTGCATCAGTTACTACTGCTGGTGTATCTGTTAGTACTAACCGAGCCTATACTACTGCTAAGTGAAGTGGGTTACTACTTACTGACCAAATACTCCTCCCTCCAAGACAACAACACTGTTAATTGAAGATGAAGATCTCACAATTGCTCAGACCCTTATGAAGATGAAGAGTGAAAAATCAAAGGGTAAGCAGGATGACTGTGCAAGAACAAGAAGACTGCTATAAGACCAACAATATCACCTCCATAACATGATCTAAAAGATAAGGGAAAGGCAAAGATGATTGAACCTAAGAAACCATTAAAAAGAAAAGCTCAGATTAAGTTTGATGAGGAAGTTGCCCAAAGATTGTAAGCTCAAATGCAAGCTAAACTAGAAGAAGAGGAAAGACTGGCAAAGCAAAGAGAAGAAGATGCAAAAATTAATAAATGAGATGATGTTCAAGATATGATGGATGCAGATCATGAGCTAGCTGTAAGATTACAGGCATAAGAGCAAAGGGGAGTTGTCTGTTGAAGAAAAGTCAAGATTGTTTGTGGAGCTCATGGATAAAAGGAAGAAGCATTTTGCCAGACTTAAAGCAGAAGAGCGGAGAAGAAAACCACCAACCAAAGCTCAAAAGAGAAATCAAATGTATACTTATCTGAAAAACATGGATGGATTCACTTACAATCAACTTAAGAACAAGAATTTTGAAGAAATTCAGAAGGCTTTTTAACAAGACCATAAGTTGGATAGACTCATTTGTACATATGGATTCTGAAGTGGTGAAAGGAAATAAAGATAAGGCAAAAGGCAGTAAGAAGAGAACAAGAAAAGGACTTGATGAAGAAAGTGTCAAGAGACAAAAGCTGGAGGATGATGCAGAAAAGGCAGAGCTTAAACTTTGTTTGGAGATAGTTCCAAATGATGATAAAGCTGTTAATTTTAAACCTTTAGCTACAAAATCTCCAATTGTTGACTGGAAGACACAAATACTAGGAGAGGAAATTTATTACCAGATAAAGAGAGCTGATGGAAGTTATAAAATGTACAAGATCTTCAGTGAAATGCTAAATGATTTTGACAGACAAGATTTGATAGATCTGTACAGACTGGTGACAGAGAGGTTCAAGACAACAAGACCAGAAGGAAGTGACAGACTTCTATGGGGAGATCTTATGACTATATTTAAACCAAGCGAGGAAGATGAGCTATGGAGAAATCAACAAGACTACACATTGATAAAAGCCCGGGAATTATCATATTCATGTTTGAGTTCATATCATTTTTGGATGATACTGTATATAATCCATAATGCTGGTAGAAAGAACATATCCTCTTATACAACTCATACTTGAAAAAAGCTAAATGGAAGTTACAAAATTAATCATGAGTGAAAAAAATGGCATATGAACTTACCAAGATTTAATCAAGTCACTATACAAGAATGAAGAAAGTTTTTTTTGGATACACCTCCTAGTGAAGATAAAGCTTTTAATCAAGAAACTTAAAGATTCAGAAGATGAACATCAAGTTTAGGGGAGGATCGTGGGATTAAAAGACATCTTAGTGCTGTTAAAGTTACTGCTGCTGGTTATAGGTTTCTACTCTGCTGTAAGACGAAAAAAATATTCTGATTAGTTAGTACTGCTAGCACAAAAGTTATAACTGCTAGTGTTAGTTACTACTGTTAGAGTAATATTGATGCTGCTCAAGTTAAGACTGTTTGTATAAGTTAGTACTGTTATATTGGTTAGTACTGCTTATTAGATATATGTTAAGTTAGATAATTAAGGAAAAGATCACGATCACAATAGGAATGGATTGTAAGCCAGTAGGACTCCTTGGTGTATAAAAGGATGTCATATGGTATTAGGTTAGATGTATCCTCATAACGTATCTCAATACAATCTCATATGTATCTCATACATCTCTCATCATAGTTTAACCTAAGTCGATTAGCTTCAAGGTTTTGTAAACCTAACACTATTAAGAGTGTTCGTATTAATATTGAGGCTAAAAGTTTGGTAAACTATTTGTTATTGATCTTATTCATTGCCGTTTCATTGAAATTCTTTTTAGTATCATTGACTAGATTCCACATAGTCTTTGATATTCACAATCAAAGTTTCTATCATAGTTGTTTTGGATTTATTCAATACAACTTAGCCTTATACAAGCTAAGCAAGATCTATTCTATTGGGATCAACGTACTTAGACATTGCACATGAAATACACATCATAATATTAGTAATGAAATAACTAGGTTAGCACGCCTTTCTCCTGATTACTTTTATCTGTTAGCCATGTTTTTATGTAAAGTGATGGTCATTATTATTCCTAAGCCTTGTATAAGAAAAACATAGTTTACGAGAATTCATTTAAGCTAATTATGCCTAGGTGTCAGGCTTAAGCCCATCTGTATTAGGTCTGGCCCAAGATAAAGCCAAATGACCCATTTAGGGTCTTATCTTCATTTTAGTATAAATACCCCTTCCTAGCATGTTAAAGAAGGTTTTGTTCTCAATTTTCTCATAATAGAAGTCACCATCTTCTCTCTTCTTCTTTCTCTCTATACACGTCTCTCTTTCTCTCTAAAATATCTTTTTATTTTCGTGTGATAATATGTGAAATAATGGGGTAACATGTGGTATCAAGAGCCAAGGAGTTGTTAGTGGCTTTATTCGAGTTGTTTGGAAGCTTATTTCGAGCTTATTTGTAGTTTTTGTCTTGTTTTTTCTTTGGTTTTGGTATAGCTTATTCGAGTTTTGGAAACAAACATATCGTCTTCTTTGTTTTATTAAGCTTATTTCTAGTGCTTTTCGTGGCTTATAAGGTGTCAAAGTAGCTTATCATAGTGCTTATTCTAGCTTATTTGCTGTATTTTTCGTGGTCCTTGGTGTGGAGAAGAAGGTCTTAATCAAAAGGTACAAAAAAGTACGTTTTGGTATTTTTCACCACGATTTATACCATTTTGTGTATGGTAATTTATACACCGCAATTTATACATTATGTATATAGTGATTTATACTAGTGTGTATCCCGCGATTTATACAAGTTTGTGTACGGCGGTTTATACACTATGAATCCAACGATTTATACATTCTGAATCCACCGATTTAAACCATTTGAAGCCATCAATTTTACACTTTAAGGGTGCGATTTATACCTAACTATTATGGAGGAATTTATACATTTAAAGGGGCCATTATACCAATTTTGTGGGCGATCTAATACTAAACTAGGGGCAATTTAATACATGAATTCCCTTAGGTGTTCTATCACCATGATTTTTCAAGGACTTAAACTAAAATCAATAAATAAAACCTCACATAATAACCACTAATAAATGTTGGGAATTAAATGTGTTCATGACTTAGAACTCTTTGCCAAGAATCAAGAGAAGTACTTGCCAAGTTACAACTGGCCAGTATTTAACTAGTTAAGTACTGCTAATAGAAAGTTAGACTTGCCAATATGAAGTAACTTAAAACTCAGCGAAGGACTTTAAACTGCTGCAGGAAAGATTAAAGACATGCTAAAGATATAAAGACGTATCAAGAGATTTTGTTTTACTTATTCAGAGTATATTTTATATAGTTAGAAAGATACGTATAAGTTTAACATTATAGAAGATTTGTAGTTATCTTATAAAGGACTCCTTAGTTTATAAAAGAAGATCCTAGGTTATGGTTGTGAATACACAATAGTCATAAACGTTTTGATACATAGCTTTAAGGTTGTAAACCCTAGTACTACACATAGTACTCGTATTATTCATTATAATAATATTGGAGCTTTTCAGTTATATCATTGAGTTCTTAAAAAAGTTACGGTTTTTATTACATTCTGCTAAAGGTATTAAAGAGTAATTCATATACTCTTTAGTATTCACAAAGTTTTCTACATAGTTTGTTTTGGATTTATCCCAAAGTAACTTAATCTTTACAAGCTAAGGAATAGATCTTAAGTTGGGATCAACAGTAGGTATCAGAGCTTGTGCTCTAAACTTTGATCTAGAAGAAACTAACAAGAGAACTCTTTACTCCAGTAGAAGAGATAGAATCTAGAAATTGTTTAAAATCACTTACACTTGCAAAGTATTACCACTATCAAACAAGGGTTGAATAGATATGTGTAAAGCTAAGGATTGAAGGCAATACTTTCAAGACAAGACTTATGCTCTAATGGGATGTCATAAGATGGAAAACTTCATTCAAATACCTGCATCTAAAACAACAACGAAAATCTAAGATGGTACCTTAACTACACTAATACCAGGTCCTGTAACTACTGAAGAAAATGTTCAAAAAAAGAATGATATGAAGGCAAGAAGTATGTTACTAATGGCACTTCCTAATGAACATCTAATGACCTGTAACCAAGTATACAAGCTGCTAGACTTGTTTGCAGCAATACAAACAAGATTTTTGGTGGTAATGAAGCAACAAATAAAACTCAAATAGAGACCTCCTTGAAACAAATGTATGAGAACTTTGAGTGCTCCAAGGCACCTAGTCTCCCCCCCCCCCCCTTTTTTTTTTTTTACTCCCCCCCCAATTTTAACAGCTTCAGAAGATTGTTAAGCTTACCGGTCTTATCTTGGGTGAAAATATTTCACAAGAAGATCTTAATTGTGAAAATTTTGAGAGTCTGCTTCTGAATGAAACTCAAGTTGTAAGTCTGGAGGAATAAACAGATCTAACACAATGGCTTTGATGATCTCTACAAACGAATTTTCAAGATTGTTATAACCAGAGTTAAATGGACACTGCAAGCTCAAGCTCAAGCTCAAATTCTCAGAACATGGCTTTTGTGTCATCTCCTAGCAGTACTAATGAAGTTAATACTGCTTATGGAGTTAGTACTGCTAACACTCAAGTTAGCCCTGCTAGCACTCAAGTTAGCACTGCTAAATTACCAAGTTAAGTTACTAGCTAACTTAAGTGATGACACTGTTTATGCATTTTTAGCTAGTCAACCAAACGGGTCTCAAGTTGTAAATGATGACCTTAAACAAATCCATAAAGATGACATAGAAGAAATTGATTTGAAATGGCAGTTAGCATTGCTAATCATAGGACAAGAAGGTTTTTTCTAAAAACTGTAGAAGATCACTATCAATGGGATGACCACAGCTGGATAATGACAAGTCAAATCGTGGCGTGTTTCAACTGACACAAAGATAGGATACTCTTGCAAAGGGAATGCAGAGAGACCTAAGAACCAGATAGCAGGAACATGAATCGAAGAACACTATAGAATACTTGTAAATTGTGGAAGAAACTTCCTTCCAAAGCCATGTTGGGCTATTGATGGACTGGTTTTAACTGGAGGCTATATGGCAGATGATTAAGTCCCCACAATCAGGCTCTTATGACCTTTCAGACTTCTGGGTACATAATGACAAACTTGTTTCACACATGTCTAAAAAGCTTTGAAACTCTTAAACGCAACTTGGTATTTAAGAAATAGAGTTTAATAAATCTCTAATTCAATTAGCAAATTATAAAAGAGGGGTTACATATATAGAAGAGCAACTTGTCTTTATTTTAAACAATAGAAACGAGTTATTTTTGTGAGCAACTTTGCGTCCTAAAAAAGATATCTCAATAAGACTCAGAATTACGTACGCTTTAACAAGTGAGTTAGAAAAGCTTATGCAACAGAAAAAGAACAAGCAATCAACTTAAATTGAAAAATTTAATAATGCTTGAAAGAGTCTAGACAAATTAATAGGGAGATCAGATATCTGAAAAAAGTAATAAAGGTCTGGGTTTGTAAGCATAATGTTTGTTCCCCACCTACTCCTACAGGGTTATTTTCACCCCCAAACCTTGATATGTCCACCTCTGGTCTAGAGGAGTTCTAGACAGCCTAAGTTTGAAGGCTTATGGACCTAAGACTATAGAATGTCAGTGAAGAAACTTCTAATGAGGTCTAATGAGGTAAAAAACTACACCTCACCATAAGCTCTGGTCAAATTAGATAAGTTGGGGACAGATTAGGATAAAGGGTGATCCATGAATTCGCTTAACCTTTAAATCAACTGGCTCACCCATCACTCAATAGCACACCCTACAAATATGTGTACATCAACTAAACCCCATATATACACAATGTATGATGGAATTGGTATAAGGGCTAAATAATAAAATAACAAAATACGATACTAAAAAATTTAGACAGAATGGGGGGGGGGGGGGGTGAAAATTGTGACCGTAACATACGTAGCAACTTAACTGTATTCCTAACTGTTTTTGTTCTTGTTTTTTACTCTAACAATATTCTATCTTACTTTAGTAGGAAAACAGTTTTCTTTCTCAACTTTTCATTGTCACCAACTTCTCAATCCATTAGGGCATCAGATAATTTCCCGAACCTCATGAAAGTATCTTCACTTGACATTCTTACTATCTTAAGGTCCATACCCTTTCAACTTAGGCTTAGAACTCTCTAGACCAGAGTTGGATCAAATCAAGGTTGGGGTGAACATAACCCTTAGAGTAGGTGAACAACATTATAGCGTACAAACCCCAACCCTGTTCTACTTTTATCAGATATTCTGACTCTCTAGTAATTTGTCTTGACTCGTTAAAGCATTATTTAAATTTTTCAAGTTAAGTGGATTCTTTCGCGTTTTCTTGCTAATCTTTTTCTAACTCATTTTAAGCAACTAATTTCTGAGTCTTTATATTGAGATATCTCTTTTTAGGGACAGGCAAGTTGCTCACAAAAAATACCTCGTTCTTTTTTGTAAAAGACAAGTTGCTCGTCTAAGAGTCTAACCCTCTTTTATAATTTGCTAAATTGAACTTAGATTTATTAAAACTCTAATTCTTAAATCAGCCAATTGTGTTTTAAGATTTTTCAAAGCTTTTTAGACCATGTTTTTGAACCAGTTATGTCATATATGTACCGTCAGATCCTGAAAAAGTCCATAAACCATGTTTGTGGGAGCATCATCATTGCCATATAGCCCAGTAAAACCCACTCATCAATACCTACATGGCTTGGGAAGAAGTTTCTTCCACATTGAACAGTCCTTCTATATTTCTTGATTATTTTCATGTTTCCTGCTATCTTTGTATCTGTTAGTCCTCTGCATTCCTTGCAAAGTATCCTATCTTGTGACAGTTGAAACATCGCCACTATTGACCTGTCCATAGTCCAGGCTGTGTCACTTATCACTCCCATTGATAAGTATCTTTGCTACCAAGTTTTTCGATAAAAACCTTCTTGTCCTAATATCAGCAATGCTAACGGCCATTGTCAAATCAATTTCTTCTATGTCTCTTTATGATGGTTTAAGGTCATCAATTACAACTTGAAACCTTTGGTTGAACTAGCTAAAAATAGCATAAAACAGTGTCATCCTAAGTTAGCAGTAACTAACTTGAGTACTAAGCATGCTAACTTAGTGCAGCCAGGCTAACTTGAGTGTTAGCAGTACTTGAACTTCCATAAGCATCATTAACTTCATTAGTACTGCTAGAATTCACAAATTCCCAGGTTCTGAAGTATGTTACTTGAACTTGAACTTGCAGTACCTATTAACCTCTTGTTTTAACAATCTTGAAATTGTGTAGAGATCATCAAAGCTCATTGTGTCTAATCAGGTTTATTCCTCCAGACGACAACATGCAGGTATTCCATTCAGAGAGGCAACTTCCTCAAATTTTCAAATTAAGATCTTCTTGTGAAATATTTTCACCCAAGATAGCCAGCTAACTTACAATCTTCTGAAGCCTGTTAAAAATAGAGTAAAGAGACTATGTCTGGACACTAATCTCATACATTTGTTCACAGGAAGTCTTTTGTGTTTTCTTTTGCTTCATTACCACCAAATCTTGTTTGTATGTATAGCAGGCAAACAAAGTTCTTAGCAATCTTTATACTGATTATAGGTCATTAGATATTGGGCTTTAGAAGTCCATTATAACAATTACCATCTTAACTTCTTCCTTCATATGCATTCTTCTTTTGATCATTTGTTTTTCTTCATAGTTATCAGGACCTGGTATTAGTGTAGTTAAGGTACCATCAGCATTTGTTGTTGTTTGAGCTGCAGGTTTGAATGAGTTTCCATTCTCTATGACATCCCAAGAGCATGAAGTCCTGGACTGTAAAGTTATTTGCTCAATCCTACCTTCACATAGCAGTCACCCTGTTTGAGAGTGGGTAACTTTGCTGTAGTAGTGGTTTTGATACATTTCATAGATCATCTCTTCCTATGAGTAAAAGAGTCTTCTTTTGTTTGTTTTCTTTTAGATCAAAGTATCAGAACACAAGCTCTGATACCACTTTGTTGATCCAACTTAAGAGCTATTCATACTTAGCTTGGTAAGAGAAATTACTTTTGGAAAATCCTAACAACTATGTAGAAACTGGTGAATACTAAAGAGTATACTGGAATCTACTCGTTAACACGTTAGCAAATGTTAATAATACAGTAAACTTTAAGAACAATGATATAACTGAAAAGCTCCAATACTTATCTATATGAATTTATAACGAGTAATCTGTGTAATACTAAGGGGTTTTACAAAAAACCTTAAAGCTATGTATCCAAAACGTATAATGCCTATTGGTGTTTCACAACCAAACCTTGGATCTTCTGTATATACACTAAAAGAGTCTCTTTATATGAAAACGACCAAATCTTCTATAATGGTTAAACTTAACGTATCTTTCTAACTATATAAGAGATAACTCTGAATAAGTCAAAAACAAATCCGTCTTGATACTCTTTATCTCTTTAGCATCTTTTTAATCTTCAATGCAGCAGTCTTAAGTCCTTCATGCATATAAGTTATATTGGCAGTACTAACTTGTCTCTAGCAGTACTAACTAATTTAATACTGCAGTTGTAACTTTGAAGCAGTACTTCACTCTTGACCTAGGCTAACATACAATGTATGAACACATTTATGTTCCCAACATTATTAGTGTTGTGAGTATGTTTGATTGATTTAGTTTAAGTCCTTGAAATCACAGTAAGAGAACACCTAAGGGAATGTAGAAATGCCCCCAAGTTTAGTATAACCGCCCACAATAATTTGGTATAAATGCCCCTTCAAGTGTATAAATCTCCACCATAAGTTAGTATAACTCGTCAAACCCATAAAGTTTATACATTGATGCTCAAAAAGGGATAAATCGTTGGATTCTCAGAATGTTATAAATCGTTATTCCATAGTGGATAAACCGCCGTACACAAACTTGTATAAATCGGGGGGGTGTGGTGGGCAGGATACCAGCTAGATATATCACTATATACATAATTTATAAATTGGCCGGTGTAAAAAATAAATTACCATACACAAAAGGTATAAAATCGTTATGTGAAAAAATATACCAAAACGTACTTTTTTTGGGCATTGATTTAAAACCTTCTGCTCCACAACCAAGACACACACGAAAAATAGCAAGCAAATAACTAGAATAAGCACTAGATAATGCTACTTTACACCTTAATAAGCCACGAAAAGCCTAGAAATAAGCTTAATAAAAACAAGAAACAATAGTTTGTTGCCAAAACGCAATAAAGGCTATACCCAAACTTAGAAAAATACAAGACAAAAACTACAAATAAACATCAAATAGCTCTCCAAACAACTCTGAATAAGCGACTAACAACTCCTTGGCTTCTTTGATACCACATGTTTACCCCATTCTTTCCACATATTATCACACGAAAAATTAAAAAGAATTTTAGAGAGTAAGAGAGACGTGTATAAGAAAGAAAAGTGAGAAGATGGTGACTTCTATTATAGATAATGAGAACCAAAACCCTTCTAACATGCTAGGAAGGTGTATGTATACTAAATGAAGATTAAAACCCTAAATGGTCATTTGGCTTTATCCTTGGCGGACCTGAAACATATGGGCTTTAAGCTGACACCTAGCATAATTAGCTTAAATAATTCTCGGTAAACTATGATTTTCCTTATACAAGCTTAGAATAATATGAACATCACTTTACATAAAAAACACCTAACAGATAAAAGGATTCATGGAGAAATGCTGCTAACCTATGTTATTTTTATTACTAATCATTAAATGAGTTAATTCATGGTGCAATGTCTAAGTACGATTGATCCCAAGTAAATAGATCTTGCTTTAGCGTTTATAAGGCTAAGTTGTATTGAAAATATCCAAAACAACTATGCAAGAAACTTAGATTGTGAATATCAAAGACAAGGTGATCTAGACATTGATACTTAAAATAAATTTCAATGAAACGGCAATGAATAAGATCAATAACAAATAGTTTACCAAACTTTTAGCCTCAATATTAATACGAACACTCTTAATAGTGTTAGGGTTTACAAAACCTTGAAGCTAATCGACTTAGAGTTCAACTATATAGAGATTATGAGATACATATAGATATTGTATGAGTATCCGTATCGATAACATCTAGACCTATACCTTAGAACATCCTTTTATACACCAAGGAGTCCTACTGGCTTACAATGCATTCCTATTGTGATCGTGATCTTTTCCTTAATTATCTACCTTAACATATATCTAATAAGCATTACTAACCAATAGTAACAGTAACTAACTTATACAAACAGTCTTAACTTGAGGCAACATCAATATTAACTCTAACATAGTCAACTACCACTAGCATTATAACTTTTGTGCTAGCAGTACTAACTACTTAGAATAATTTTAATTCAGTCTTTACCAGAGTAGAAACCATAACCAGCAGCAGTAACTTCAACAGCACTAAGAAGTCTTTTAATCCCAACAATCCTTCCCTAAACTTGATGTTCATCTTCTGAATCTTCAAGTTTCTTGATTAAAAAGTCTTATCCTTCACGAGAGATTATCCAAACACTTCTTCACTCTTGTATTGTGACTTGATAAATCGGTAATTTCATATGCCATTTTACACTCATGATTAATTTGTAACCTTCCATTAGCATTTTTTCAGTATAAGTTGTGTAAAGAGATTTTCTTTCTACCAGCATATGAATGTAGACAGTATCCATCAACAATAATGAACTCAACATAATATATAATTACCCAGCTTACAATGTGTAGTCTTGTTGATTTCGCCATAGCTCATCTCCTCGCTAATTTAAATATAGTCATAAGATCTCCCGATATAAGTCTGCACTCTTCTTGGTCTTGTTGTCTTGAACCTCTTTTTCACCAGCTGTACAGATCTAATCAAACCTTGTCTGTCAAAATCATTAGCATTTGAACTGAAAGATCTTGTACATTTTATAACGTCCATCACTCTCTTTATCAGTCAAGAAAATGCTCTCCGAGTATTTGTGGCTTCCAGTCAACAATGAAGATTTTGTAGCAAAGGTTAAAATTAACAGTCATTATCATCCTATGAACTATCTCCAAACAAAGTTTAAGCTCTCCTTTTTCTTGCTATCCTCAAGCTTTTTGTCTCTTGACACTTTCTTCACAAATCCTTTTCTGTTCTCTTCTTACTGCCTTCGGCCTTATCTTTAATTCCCGATCACCACTTCAGAATCCATATGACAAATGATCAGCCAACTTATGTCTTGTTATAAGCCTTCTGAATTCTTCAAAATCGTTTCCTTAATTATTGTAAGTGAATCCATCCATTTTTCAGATAGTATACATTTGTTTTCTCTTTTGAGCTTTGTTGGTGGTTTTCTTCTCCGCTCTTCTGCTTTAAGTCTGGCAAAATGCTTCTTCCTTTTATCCATGAGCTCCACAAACAATCTTGACTTTTCTTCAACAGACAACTCCCCTTTGCTCTTATGCCTGTAATCTTACAGCTAGCTCATGATCTGCATCCATCATATCTTGAACATCATCTCATTTATTAATTTTTGCATCTTCTTCTCTTTGCTTTTGCCAAGTCTTTCCCTCAGCTCGAGTTTACTTGCATTTGAGCTAACAACTTTGGCAACTTCCTCATCAAACTTAATCTGATCTTTTCTTTTTTAATGTTTCTTAGGTTCAATCATCTTGGCCTTTCCGTATCTTTTGGATCACGTTGTGGAGGTGTTACGTTTGGTCGTGTAGCTAGTCTTATCTAGGTTCTTGCACAGTCACTCCTCTTACCTTTGATTTCTCACTCTTCATCTTCCCCAAAGGTCTGGAGCAAGTTTGAGATCTTCATCTTTAATAACAGTTGTTGTTGTTGGAGGTAGGAGTATTGTGTTCAGTAGTATAACCACTTCACTAGCATATAATAGGCATCGGTAGTACTAACAGATACACCAGCAGTAGTAACTGGTGCACTGGCAGTATTAACTTCCATATCAGCAGTGGGAACCTGAACTTCTCCTTCTTCAACTGTATCTTTGTTAGCATCATAAACTTTTCAATGCCTTTCATCTAATTTAGCTATCAAACTCTTCAGCAAAATCTATCCGTCAAAGATTGAACTCAATTTCCCCCCTGTTTCAAATTCCTCCTCTATTTAGATAGCATCCTCCTCACCCAACTTCTTCTTACTAGGGTACCATCTGAAATAAAATTCATCCCTGAGTTCTCATGACTTCCTTGTCCTTTCTACGTGCTTACTCTCTTCTTCCAAATTAGCAATTTTCTTTGCTTGAGCAGTCTTTTATTTGTCTCCAAGTCAAGAACCCTTTTAGACAATTTTGTACAGATTTCCATCAATTCTTTAAGTTCATTATGTCCTCATCACTTCAAGGTGTGTTAACTCCTCCGAGTGGTGAATCATAAGACTGTTTAGATAAACTCTCAAACCTAGTTTGAGCATGTCTGTCCCCCATGATTTCTTGGCGCCTGGGTCTACCACCTGAACTAATTCCCTAAGGAAGAGGAACATTAGGCATTGCCGTGGATTGGGTCCTATTGATGTTACCATTGTCCTGCTTTGCATCTAAGCTAGTAGCATTAGTGGCAGCCCTTTCCACATTGTCTCCCCTCCTCTTATGGACAGCCTCATCTACAACAAGGTTAGTAGGCTCTTTCCCTTCCCTCTTCATGTTCCCAAATATCTTCTTAGTATGAGAGGGTGTAACATAAATCCTTTTATGATTTGACATATCACCAGCTTGTTGATTCAGAAAGACTTGCACAAACCTTGGATACATTAGAAATTTGACACTAGTATCCACATTCCTCACTATACTTTCAAAGATATACTTGGAAAAGTTAAATTTCTGGTTTGTGGCTAAGTAGATTATTGCAGAGGCCATAGTTCTACTAAATTCGTTCCATGCAGTAGACTTAGCACTTAGGCATTGCAGAATAGTATGAATCAAAAACTTCCATTAAGGAGAAAAGAAAGCCTTGTAAAATGTAAGTTTCTAAGAAAAAATTTCATACCCTATTAAAGTAAGTTGCTCAAAAATATCAGCATTGGGTAGACATGCAATTCCTTCAGCATCTTCTAATTGAAGATCTTTTCTTACAATTGTCTCAGTGATGATCACTTTCTTCCCATCCATTAGGGCTTGTAACTGAACTTCTCCATTAATAGTTTTCACCTTTGCAGTAGCCCAAAATTGTTGAATGCACGAAGTGTATATTGTAGGATTAATAGTTAAAGCATATCTTATAGAACTTGCATTGAGAAAATCAACAATTTGTTTAAACCCTTCACTTTCAGTGGGTTTATCCAAAAACGTGACTAAATTGTGTGTATCAGCAAACGATAGGGTCGTCATTGTGTTGGGTTTCGATGATAAAAGATGAAATTGAGTTAGGGTTTATGATTAGAGAGTATATGAAAGATTGAAATCTATTAAATGATTGAAAGAAACCCTTAATCGAAGTATTTATAAAACTACCCTTAACAGCATTAACATTCGCTACTAGTTGTAAGTTATGCCTAACAGCATTAACTTTCAACTAGCAGTAGTAAGTAACCCAGCAGTAGTAACTCAGCAGTAGATTAAGCCTAGCAACATTAACTTACAACCAGCAGTAGTAAGTTATGCCTAGCAGCATTAACTTTTTCTAGCAGCAGTAAGTTTATGTTTAGCAACATTAACTTTGAATTACCAGTATTAACTCCAATTCCTTTCTAATCAGCATTTCCATCATCAAATTAATATTTTAACTTACAAATTCTCTCTGTCTGTTTTTGATTTCTCTCAATTCTTTTAGCTCACAATTCTCTCTATATGTTTTTTATTTCTCTCAATTCTTTTAGCTCATAATTCTCTCTGTCTGTTTTTAATCTCATTAATTCTCTCTATTCTTTTACCTTACCATTTTCTTAATTAGGACTTTAAAGATTTAGCATTCTAATACTGGCAATCAGATATTGAAATCTACGTACATCAAATGCTTTTGTAAGCAAATCTGCAACATTCTTGTCAGTATGAATCTTGATCATTTGAATTAGCTTCTTTTCATTGGAATCTATGATAAAGTGATGCCTAATCTCAATGTGCTTTGTTTTTTTATGAAAAACAGGGTTCTTAACTATGCATATAGTACTCTCATTATCAACATAGATCTTTGTATACATAAAGTTATACCCATAATCCAATAATTGATTTTGAATCCAAAGTATTTGGCCACGACAACTTAAAGCAGCTACATATTCAGCCTCTGTTGTGGAATTAGCAACCACAGTTTACTTCTTGCACTGCCATGAAATCAATCTACACCCTAGGAATTGACAACCTCCTGTTATGGACTACCTATCTAAGCTTGCACCTGCATAGTCACTATCAGTATATGCCACCAAGTCAAAAGGTAAATCCTTATGATACTAAAGGCCCAATTTAGGTTGACCTTTAAGATATTTAAAAAAAAATCACAGCATAAAGATGTGACACTTGAAGGTTAACTTAGAATCTGGCACATACACATACAACAAACATTATATCTGGTCTTGAAGAAGTAAGATACATTAATGAGCCAATCATTGATCTATACATATGTTCATCTACATCTTCACCATCTACATCTTTGAGTAAAGGCTTATGGGTTTCCATGGGTGTGTTTGTTGTTTTGACATCACTAAAGCCAAATTTCTTCAAAACCTTAGTCACATACTTATCTTGGCTTATAAAAATCCCATTTTCTTTTTTGCTTCACTTGTAGTCCTAGGAAGAATGTGAGTTCACCCATAGAACTTATCTAAAACTTCTTATGCATCATCTTCTCAAACTCTGTGCATAACTTCTTCTTTGTAAATGAAAAAATGATATCATCTACATATACCTGTACTATCAGAATATCACATTGGTCCCTCTTGATAAATAAATTTTTGTCTATCTGTCCTCTCTGAAACCCATTTTCTAACAAATAAGTGGACAAGGTCTCATACCAAGCTCTAGGAGCTTGATGCAATCCATAGAGAGCCTTTTATACTTCGTAAACTCTGTCAGGGAAGTCTAGATCTTCAAATCTTGGTGGATTATAAACATAGACTTCCTTTTCAATCTTACCATAAAGAAAATCACTCTTGACATCCATCTGGTACACCATAAAGTCTTTAAATGAGGCATAGGCTAAGAATAGCCTAATTGCTTCAATTTTGGCAACATGGCCAAAAACTTCATCATAGTAAATCCCGTCTTCTTGTGTGTACCATTGAGCAACCAATATTGCTTTGTTCTTTTATCACAATGCCTCTTTCATCCTTCTTGTTCCTGTAAAACCATTTAGTACTTATGGCCCTTTTTCCATTTGGTAAATCCACCAGGGTCTAAACCTTTTGTAATTTGAATTGTAGAAGCTCATTTTGCATAGCTTCTATCCAACTTGGATCATTCAATGCTTAGATTACCTTCTTGGGTTCTTCTTGTGATAGAAAGTAAGCAAACAAACAATTTTGAAAGTCTTTATGGTTTTTTCTTTGATAAACTGAACTAACCAAACCATGTTCTTTCAAATTCTTTGTCATTCTTCTTGTTTGAGGTGTTGAATTCAAGTCTCTAATAATTTGTTCAACTGGATGATCTTTGTGTATTCTTGCAGTTGGAATAGGACTGTCAAGTATAAATGCATTTAAATTGTTCATGTTAGCCTCTGCACCAACATCTTCATTATCATCTGAATAAACAATATCTTCCAATTCAGGCGTATTTGGATAATTTGGAAGTTCATTGCTTGTTTTTAGATCAACAGCATTAACTTTTGTGCCAGCAGCATTAACAGTTGAACTAACAGTATAACATTGTTAGTGTTGTTTCCATCACTAGTAGTATTAATAATGTTAGTGTTGTTAATATTATCATCCTTCTCTTGATCATTACTTGAATTACCACCTTCTTTTTCTGGTTCTTCAGTAACCTTCCTTTCATCTTCTCCTGAAGGTTTGAATCTAGCATCAGGAGAACTCTATGATTTTTGAGAGAATAGTAGATCAGCAGGCCACATTGGTTGCAGAATATAATCTTTGCCAGGTACTGCCTCCATTCTAGCTTTACCTGCATCATCACATGCTTTTGTACCTACACTACCATTAGATTAATTCCCTGCAACAACTGGCTTATAATTTATAGATTTTGTTAGTGCATCTATATCAAAAAGCCAATTTGGTCCACAACCTGCAATATTAGGTGTATTCTTACTAAATTAAACATGCAGGTTCTCTTCTACTATCCTAGTTCTACTATTGAATACTCTGAATGCTTTGATATTGTTAGAGTATCCTACAAAGAACCCTTCATCAGCCTTTTCATCAAACTTGCCTAGGTGATCTATTATATTAAGGATTGTAACAAGACACCCAAATGGTCTCATGAAGCTTAAGGCAGGTTTTCAACCTTGAAAAAGTTCATAAGAGGTCTTGTTGTGAGACTTGATAATTAACACCCTATTTTGGACATAACAAGCAGTATTAACTACTTCAGCCTAGAAAGTTGTTGGTAATTTTAAATCAGCTACATAGTTCTAACAGCCTCTATTAGTGTCTTATTTTTCCTTTCAGCTACTTTATTTTATTGTAGAGTCCTATCAACAATAAATTCCCTCTTAATACCCTTCATTTCACAAAACTGATTCATGACCCTATTCTTGAATTCAGTCCCATTGTCACATCTAATCACTTTCACCTTAAGGTGTATTAGATTTTATATACCTGTTATGAATGTTTTAAGGATTTCACTAGTTTTATCCTTAGTGGCTAAAAAGAAAACCCAACTAAACCTACTAAAATCATCTGTGACAACTAGGCAATACATCTTCTTCATTAAACTCTTTACAAATGTTGGGCCAAACACATCCATGTGCAACATTTGTAATGGTTGGCTGATTGAACTGACTATATTGGTCTTACAAGAAGCACTGTGTTGTTTTCCCTTTTGACAAGCAATACAGGTTTGATTAATTTCAAAAAGTTTTGAAGGTAAACCTCTTACAAGGTTTCCCTTACTAGTTTATTCATTGTTTTAAAATTTACATGTCCAAGCCTCCTATGCCAAAGATTAGATTCATCTGGTGTGGCTTTTGTAAAGAGACAAGTGAGACCTCCTTGAGGAACAACATTATTTAAGTCAACACTATACATGTTATCCTTTCTAGGAACTTTAAGCAAAACATGACTTTCATCAGTTAACTTAAAGTCTGGAGACTGAACAACACATTCAGTATCAGTAAAAAGAACACTATTCTTCTTGTCACACATTTGTGAGACACTGAAGAGGTTAAACTTTAGTTCCTTTACAAAATACACATCTTCAAAATCCAATTTACCAGTTTTTATTTTACCTTTCCCAGTAATTTTCCCTTCTTTGGAATTACCTCCAAAGGCAATAAATCCTCCATCAATTTATTCATAATCTGTAAGATAGGATCTATTTCCTGTCATGTGCCTAGAGCATCCACTGTCAATCACTCATTTATTCTTCAAATCTTGCTGTGGATTGCCCTGCACATAATGGTAGGAAAATTAGTTTCTTTTGGGGACCCAAGCCATTACTGACTTGGATCTGCCTTATGCATCAATATAGTCAAATCTTTTAAAGGACATTGATGTACCATTGTTTCTGGAGACATGATCTAAAATTTTGTGCTTTGGTCTCCAAACCCAACATGTTGAGGCCTTAACAGCATTTCCCTTATTTCCCTTAACAGCACTAATAATTGCCTTTGGCCTAGCAGTATTAACCCTTGTTTCCTTAACAGTATTAACCTTTTTAGTGAAATTACTATTATTAGTTGTTGTTGTTTTGTTAATAGTCCTTCTAGCAGTTAAATATGCATTATTAATAACATTTTTCATGGGTCCTGCATTATTCACTGTTGTTCTTGATTGAACAGTATTAACTGGTCTAAGAGTATTAACTGAAATTGGGCAAGACCTAGTTAAGACTGTTCTTGGAACCATGTTCCTTTTTGGATTGGGGTAAGTTAATTTTGAGAAATTTTGTTTGTTCACCCTTTGAACATTGGTCCAAACTGGTTTTGCAAATCTTCCATTATTATACCAGTTATTGCAATCATTCTTCAAATGATCAAAACTATCACACACATGACAAGCTTTGTTGAACATTTTAAAATCACTCCCTAATTTTTGAGACATATGTTGGTTCCAGTTTCTCTTGTTCCCTCTAGGACTAGGTATGTTTTACCTATTTTTATCAACTGATGTTTTTCTAGGAGATTTTTCTTGCTCAGTAGACTTAACAAAGTTTATCTTAGCAAAACTAGGTTTATTAAACATCTCAACTGTTTTAACCTAAGGCACATTTTCTTCATCACTATTAGATACCCAATCCTCAATAAATAGGGCTCCATTTTCTTTTCTAACAGTCTCATGTTCATTAGTCTCAACAGTAGGCTTTTCAACTACAGACTCACTAACAAACTCATTCACATCAACAAAATCATCTAGACTATGATGAACTAAATCAGATTTTGGTGGCATAAAAGTCCTAGTATAGGGAGGTGGGACAACATTATACCCTAATCCTGTTTTATACTTATCCATTATCTATCTGTCTAGAAGTTTACTTAGGTTTTTTGATGAATTTTAAAAATTTTGTACTGTAAGTTGAACCTCATCTTTTTCTTTTGTAGCTAACTCTAACTTCCTTTTAAGCTCTATAATATCTAAATCTCTTAAATAGATTTCATGTTTTAAAAGTTTTATATCTTCTTCATACACAGACTCATTTTTCTTAAAGACTAACAGTCTAGCTTCTACAGATTCTAAACCAGTTTTATAAGAGACAACACTTATCCTAGCTGCTCTTAAGTCTTTAACTAATTGTTCATGTTGTTCTTTTAGATCTTTTACACATTCTAAACAATATGAACAACAATTTGAGTCATTAGATACCTCAGAGTTTGTAGAAGAAGTTGAACTTGTCAAAGAATAAGCCATGAGAGCAAAATTGGTTAGACCTTCTTCTGCTTGGTCACTCCAATCATAGCCAAAGCCATCACACTGAGACACTAAGGCATTTGAAGTAGTTTTCTCAACTGGCACAGTCCTTCTAATAGGTTCCTTGTTCTTGCTGTCTTGATTCCCTGGGTGCCCTGCACTCCTTTGCAAAGTGTCCTCTCTTGTGGCAGTTGAAACACTCCACATTGGACTTGTCAAACCCAATTCTTTCTTTGTTGGCCATGCCCAGCTTCCTTCCAGTATTCTTCAGGAATCTTCTTGCCCTCATAGTCAGCATAGCAATGTTCCACCTCAAATCCATCTCTGCTAGATCATCAGGATTGATTTGTTGTAGATCTTTATTATCTAGCTGTGGAGTACTTGGTTGGCTAGCAAAGAAAGAATAAATCACAGCATCACTCAAAATTTTGACAGTTGTTGAGCTATCAGCAGCACCCTGAGTGCTAGCAGTATTAACACCCTAAGTAGTATTAACTGCTCTAGTTGCACTGTTAGTGCTGCTTGAGGACAGAAAGGCTACATAGTGTGAGTTTGTGTTTGAGCTAGATGTCCCATAGACCTCTGATTCATAAGCCTTCAGGTTGTTGAAAAGGTCATCCAAACTCAATGTCTCAATCTCTGGTTTGTTCCTCCACACAATAGTATGCATAGTTTGTTGATCCCAATCCTTGATCGATTCCTTAGCTTGTCTAAGGTTAAATTACCTTGGATAAATCCAAAATAACTTGTTGTGGAAACTTTGTATGTATACTAAAGTGTATGCGGAATCTACACCTTAATATTTAAAAGTATTATGAATAAAATAGTAAACTGTGATGCAGTAGAATGAATGAACAATGAATGTAACCAAACGCTCCAATATTAATAGATCAATAATACGAGTACTCTTTACTAGTACTAGGGTTTACAACCTTGAAGCTTTTCTAAATCGACTTGATAACTATGAAAACTTATATATCAACTAATGCCCTAGTGCCTCTTTTTAAAGACTAAGGAGTCCTAGTCGGCTTACAACATATACTAAAGATAAACATAAACTTATAGAATATTTTGATATAATCTATTCTATAATTATCTTCTAATCTTCATCTCCAAGTAATCCTTATCTTCTGACAATCTTTGACTTCCTTTAGCAGTATTAATCTTTTCTGGCAGTACTAAGTCTTCTAGCAGTATTAAGTTAGTACTAGCAGTACTAACTTTCTTCTGGCAGTATAAACCAGTTAGTACTGGTAGTTATATGCTGAGCAGTACTAAGTTCATGAACTAATATTATGAAGATTTATTCCCAACAATCCTCCCCTAAACTTGTGATTTACCTTTAAATCTCAAGTTTCTTCTCAATCAAATCTTCTAGTCTGCACTGCTGAGGATACTTCCAAACACTCTTCTACTGCAGTACTTGTGACTTGACAAACCTGATGAGCTCATAACCCATTTCACTTTGATGATCTACTTCAAGCCTTCTACTTAACATTTTTGACAAAGGATCTTGTGACAAAGGATATTTCTTTTCAACCATCATGTGAATCACTAAACCATTATCCATTAAAATCACATGAACTCCACAAAAATTATGTAACTTCTAGTTTATTAGATTCCAGTCTTGTTGATTTCTCCATATTTCATCTTCTTCATTTGGTTCAATCAATGTCTTCAGATCTCTCCAAAGCAATAAGTCATAACCTTCTGGACTTGTTGTCTGAAATCTATCCTTGACCAATCTATACAATTCTAGCACATCTTGCCTATCAAAATCATAAAGCATTGCACTAAATATCTTGTAATGTTTAACACTTCCATTTGCTCTTTTGATTTGATAATAGTATTTATCATTTGCTAGAATCTGTGTCTCCCAGTCAACTATTGGATACTTTGTTGCTAATGATTCAACATCAAGACTTTCTTCTTCTAAAACAATGTTTAAGTAAGCTTGAAGTTCTTCTTTCTTAGCATCATCTTTTAACTTTTGTTTCTTAGCACTTTCTTCACTAAGAGTTTCTTTTGCTCTTTTCCTAGCAAGTGATTTCTTTCTTCTTCCTCTAGCTATCCTAGAGCTTTCTTCAGTTTTCTTTTCACTATCCATGGGTACAAAGGATTGAATTTGATCCCATACTCTTTCAAATATAGGTCTTATTTCTTCATAACTCATTCCCTTAAAGTGGGTCATCTTGTATCCACCTTGATTCTTCAGATACATGCACATGTTCTTCCTGACTTCAGCTACAGAGAATGGTCTATTATGAAGAGCATGGTATCTTAACACAGAAGGATCACTCCAATCAATATCATGAACTTCTTTAGTTGGAACTTCTTCTCTTTCATCTAACTTCTTTTGCAATTCTAAAGCTGTTTCAAAGTCAATCATTTCT
>BQNB010051903.1:0-40749 GCA_026074375.1 Tanacetum coccineum
ACCTTCCAAAATCATATCTTCACCTGAACCTACCCCAACTCAACCATCACCTACTCAACCATTAACTCAACCATCACCTACTCAACCATCCCCTCAACCATCACCTATTCAACCCTCACCTACACAACTATCACCAACACAACCTGGCACAGAATACCATCCTCCTACACCCCATGACTCACCTCTCCATGCTGTTCACTCATATGGAAGTGATGAGGGTAGTTTGAAACTACAAGAATTGATGAATTTGATTACAACACTTTCTGACAGGATTGGAGTTCTAGAGGCTGATTTGATAAAGACAAAGAAGACCTACAGTTCTGCTTATACTAAGCTTATTCTAAGGGTCAAGAAGCTAGAGGCTCAGGTAAAGGTTGGGAAAGCAAGGAGACATACTAGGGTTGTTCTTTCAGATACTGAAGTTGGTGAAGATGATTATTCCAAACAGGGGAGGAAGTTCTCTGATGAAGGGGTTCAAGATGATGAAGGAGTTCATGAAAAAGCAAGCAATGACACTGAAATATTTGTTCAAAAAGTGACTCCAATTGAAGTCATTCAAGATCAAGAGGGAAGTAAGAAAGCAAGTGATGAGGTTAGTATTGCTGGTCCAAAGAAAGATACTGCTAGTGAAGAAGTTCCAATAGTTAGTACTGCTGAAGTACATCTTAGTACCGCTGGAGGAACTATTACTTATTCAAGAAGGAGTGCTGAGAAAAGATCAAGAAAAGATAAAAGAAAAGCCATATTGATAGAGGAAGAGCCTAAGAAGAAGTCTAAGAAGGATCTTGAACAAGAAAAGTTAAGTTATGCTGAAGCAATTAGACTTAAAGAGCAAATGAATGAGGAACAAAGAGCTCAAATTGCTAGAGATGAGGAGATTGCCAGACAGTGGGATGAAGAGGAAAGGAAAAGAGCTATGGATGAAGCTAAGACTACAAAGAAGATTGACTGGAATGACCCTTCAGTCATTAGATATCATTCTCTAAAAATGAAGCGAAAGACAATTGCCCAAGCTAGAAGAAATATGATCAAATATTTGAAGAACCAAGGAAATTACAAGATCAGTGACTTCAAGGGTATGTCTTACAATGACATAAGGCCAATCTTTGAAAAGATTTGGGATTTTAATCAAAAGATTGAGCCAATGGATACAAAGCATGGAAGTGGAAAGCAAATGTCTCCTAAAAAATCTCATGAGAAGTCTCCTGCAAAAGAAAAGTCTCCTGAAAAGGTTGTTGAAGAAGAGTCTGAAACACAAGAAGAGTTGAAAGAAGGTGTCAAAGAACCAGCAGCAAAGAGAAAGAAGTCCATTCCTAGAAAAAGCACAAGGAAGAGACAAAAGCTAGAAGAAGATGCTGAGAAAGATGAACTCAAAGGATTTTTGGACATAGTACCAAGAGAAGAGGCTCCTATAGAGGTTGAATCTATATCTACAAAGTTTCCTATTGTAGATTGGAAGACATGTGTTTTGACAGAGACCTTCATGTACTATCAAGTATTCAGAGGAGATGGAAGTTCAAAGAATTATAAGGTACTGAGTGAAATGCTTGAAGATTTTGATAGACTGGATGTAGAAGAATTATACAGGTTGGTCAAGAATAGGTATAGTGCTTCAAGTCCAGAAGGTTTTGATCTGATGCTTTGGGGAGATCTACATACTTTGTTTGAGCCTGATAAAGATGATGAGATTTGGAGAGATCAACATGAATACAATCTTTTAAGCTGGAGATTATGTGATTTCTGTGGTATCCATATTTTGTTGATGGACAATGGATTGGCAATTCATATGTTGACAGAAAAGAAGTATCCCTTAAGCCAAGAGATGTTGACAAAGATGTTAAGTAGAAAATTGGAGGTAGATCATGAGAGTTCCCAGGCATTTGAACTCCTCAGATTCATAAGATCTCAAGTGCAGAAGTGACAGAATTGTTTGAAAGAATCATCAGCAGAAGAAGAAGACTAGAAGATTTTATTCAGAAGAAACTTGATGATTTGAAGGACAATCACAAGTTTAGGGGAGGATTGTTAGGAATAAATCTTCATATGACTTAATACTGCCAACAGTACTAAAGGAGTTAGTACTGCCAGTACAAAGTTAGTACTGCCAAGGTTACTTAATACTGCTAGTAGAAGGAGTTAGTACTGCTAAATGGTCAAAGCTGATGAACTGAAGATAAGAATGCATGGAGAGTATTTCGGGATGTTTAGTTTTGAATTATAACTGATCCTAATAGATAGGCAGATATATGTGTAAAGGGCTCCTTGTATTTCTATAAAAGGAGATCCCAAGTGTAGTGTAAATTAGAACTTTAAGAGATACATTTAGAGAAAATTTGTCATAGCTTCAAGGTTTTGTAACCCCAGTACTTCAAGAGTACTCGTATTGTTTAATAATATTGAAGCAGTGAGTTTTATGTTCATTGTTTTGTTTGTGCTCATTACTGTTCCATTAATAAACTTCTCTAGAGTATCAAAGTGTAGATTCCGCATACACTTTGGTATACATACAAAGTCTCAATCTTTGATATTTTGGATTCTTCTAAGGTAACAAACTCTTTATATCATAAAGAATCGATCAAGGCGTGGGATCAACATATGATACACTCTATTTTTTCCTTTTTAGAATCATATAACGTGACTCGAGAGTTCACCTCGCG
This sequence comes from Tanacetum coccineum, assembly GCA_026074375.1. Lineage (NCBI taxonomy): Eukaryota > Viridiplantae > Streptophyta > Magnoliopsida > Asterales > Asteraceae > Tanacetum > Tanacetum coccineum. The sequence continues at coordinate 2,658 of BQNB010051903.1, forward strand.
GTCGATAAGCTTCATTTTTTCCTTCCGGTCTAACTCGTATTGTTGTTGGAGCATTTCTTGAAACATTGCCGGGTTTGAACCGGAACTTGGGGTCGAGTTTGAAGAATGTTGACTCTTAACAATCCTTTGTACGCCGAGTGGACAAGGCAACGCGTCGTCTCCAAAGAGCTCGGGCTCCTCGTTGGTAACCCGATTATGGTATCATCTTGGATTTGTCGAATCAGGAGTTTTCCAGTTGTACTTGTCTTTCAAAAATGCCCAAGCACTCTTGTGCTTAAAATCCGAACACATGTGTGCTTTATACAAGACTTCAACCCGCGTCATCCAATTCTCATCGTTCTCCCTACCCATAACCTTCGTTTCGAGCACTAACGGATTAAACTTAGTGATCTCTCAATTTATATGAGTCCACTTTCCCGTCAACATGTTCTTGGTACGAATTAGAAATCCTTATTTCGCGGCTACATCATTGTATACCTCAAGAATTTTGTACCAAAACATATCATTTTTTTTATCCGAACCGATTTTTGGATCCTCGGATATTTGTATGAAACATTCCGCCAAAAGCAACTCCTCGTCTTAGCTCCAAAAATTTCGAACCTTGACGGCTTCTGCTTGCGGTTTTGGATCCAGTTCAACGTTTCTCTTAGACTATTTCTTGATACGTTTTCCCCTTGTAACGGTTTTCTTTGACGACAGAGTCAGGACCGTCTCGTCTTCTTCGTCTTGTGGTTAGTGGGATTGTTGGTCGGATTGTTGTTTTGTTGTTGAGAAATATTGGTATATTGCATTTGTTGTTGAAGTTGTCATTATCAAAATAGAATTTGTTGATCGGGATTAGAATACGGGTTATAGTTGGGATAGTGGGTGTTGGGATTAGCCGAAAAAGAGCCCAGAATTTGGTTTTCGGGGTCGTTGAGCATACCGGTTATCCAAGGATTGTTGGGATTCATTTTGGAAGTAAAAAAATATAAGATGTAGAAAATAATGTGTTATAAATTATATTGGAGAAGTGTGTAAACTATGGTAGAATAAAGTGGTATTTATAGGATTTTTAAAGGGTAAAATTTTGAAAAAAATGGATGTTTAAATGCATAAAACGGTCAAAAGTCTCCTCCCACTCATTTTATAACGGTTAGAATTTCAAAAAAAAGAAATGGCTATGGCGTGGGCTGGTCACCACGGTGCGACAGCCAATGGCGCCAGCCACGGTGCGGTCGGCGCTGGTTTTTCTAGGGCTAGTATGATGGCACCAACAGCCCATTGAACCGAACCCTCTAATAGAGAGACTATTATTGGTAAAAAAACACATTTTTGGATTACTATAACATAATTCCTTATAAGAGCCTTGGGTACAGTTGAGCCATGGCTTCAAGCCATGGCACAAAAAGTACCACCAAGTCAGCAAAAGTGTTATGGCATCAGAAATGCTATGGCATCACATTTGGGCGGCTCCCTCGTTGGCTTCAAGTCATAACCCAAAATGTGGCGCCGTGGGATTAACTTTTTTTTCATGTACATAAAATAAGAAATACATATTTAAACTTAAATAAATTTCATTAAAATTAAAAACAATACAATTAAAAAACATTACATAAAAATAAAAAACCATATATGTAATACAAAAAAATACATTTAGTGATTGATGTTCCACAAAGCTCCATGAGGTTCGTGTTGAAACTCGTTGTGCACTTTACAATCTCGCATTTTCTTTTGTTCTCTTAACATGTAAATCGCATCGTTCGATCCAAGTTCATTGAATGTTCGGCTGTGGATTAACGAACATATCTTTAAAATTCGACAAATCGAATTTTTCCGATTGCAATATCATGTTATGTAATATTATACAATAATACATGATTCTTTTCAACATGTTTATTTGTAAAGCACGTGCGGGTTGTCGTATAATTCCCCAACGACCTTGTAGGACTCCAAAAGCTCGTTCAATATCTTTTCTTGCACTTTCTTGAACTCTTTTAAACTTTAAGGTTTTTTCATCCCTTGCAATAGAAAATGTCTTGACAAACGTAGACCATGTTGGATAAATACCGTTAGCTAAATAGTAACCTTTCTTGTATGTTCTTCCGTTCACTACAAATGGAGCTTCCGAAGCCGTATCGACAAGAATATCATCAAATAACGGAGAACCATATAACACATTAAGGTCATTATTTGCCCCCCGGAACCCCAAAAAATGCATGTCAAATCTACAATTCTTTATCCGCAACTGCTTCTAACATAAGAGTTGGGTATTTATGATCACGTCTTTTGAATTGCCCATGTAAAGCCTTTGGGCAGTTTTTCCAGATCCAATGCATACAATAAATACTCCCGAGCATTCCCTTGGAGTCCATGTTTTCTTCGTGCAAAGCATATGTTTTTTCAATATCCTCTAAAGAGGGCCTTCTTAAATACTCTTCTACTGTATAAAATATATATGCATTTGTAAAGTTGTTTAAACATTCTCGTGAACAACATTCAACAATTTGCAAATACTCGTCAAATGCATCGGGTGTTGTGCCGTATGCCGCATTTGACGTATGGCGGATGTGCATTTTAAAATAGGACCAATACTTGCACGACTGGTAGCATCATAATGTTGTTTAAACGACTGAGTCTAGCATCATAATGTTGTTAAAAAAGTACTCGGAATACAAGAGGAGCTGAGCATCGCAAAATTTAGTCTAATATCATTGATTATTTTAGCAAAAAGTGTAGAACTCATACGATACTCGACCTTGCAAGTTCGCCTAAAAGTTCCGATATGTCCGGTGGTTATAGGTGTGAGTCTCTCATTCGTCACCAAAAAATAAGATCTACGATAAAGAGGCGAATAGTAGTTCTCTACCGTCCTCTCGTTCACGTGGAATGTATGTCCGCGTCCTCTTATGAGCTGATCCCGAACCCCCGGCTTCTTGATTACTGATTAGGTGTCATTTTATACACTTTTTCGGGGTCGTTTAGCCCCCCTAAATCAAGCATTTATGCCCAAAATAGGTACTTAATCGTTCTTTTTTCTGGTATTTCACATTGAAGCGAGATTTGTAAAAAAGAAAGAGAATCACACGTGACTTGGTGCTCATTTAGAATATCTGAAACGAACAAGACTACAGACCTACAACCAACATCTCTTAAATATGTCCTCAGAAGTTGGAAGACGAGGGCATCACAGATACAACGTGACGCGCACAACAAAGACCAAGACGGCGTCAACAAAGATCTCACGACTGGGCGTCAGAGCGCACACGAACCAACCCATTTATCTGGTAATATTCTCTTTCATGACGAAGTCATATTAAAACCGACGAAGTAGGATGGAGAAAAACCGGTAGGTGGGTAGAGAAAACACAGTGTCTGAACGCGTTGAGGAAACGCTCGCTGGCTATGAAACATACGGACAACGGGCGACAGGCAGAGTGGTTGGGAGCACCCGACTGAAAGTACGGAATATCCCCCGCTCACTGACAATGCCGACCCAGTATCACGCGATTTCTCCTAACAATAACAAACCCGAAATATAGCGTATTGAGTGTGATAACTTTAGAATAAAAAAGGAGGTACAACCAATAGTTGTTTAGCAGCTGTTATGGACGACTTTAGAGCCTAAAACCCCTATTGTACTTCCTTCAATTCATGTTCTAATCCAGTAAGACTTATTTAATCATTCAATATGTCTTGTTGTGTTATTCTTATATGAGTTCATGCTATTAATCTATAACATCTTGACTAAGCTATACTAATATGTTTACTTAGATTGTATGGAAAACCTAGAATGTAGAACATAGTGTGTTGCATCTTGTATGGGATGGAGCATGTTAGGCCTAGGAAAACCGAGCTATTACTGTAACAGTATGTTTATATGGTCAAGGAAAACATAATTAAGAATAAAGGATACATCGTAGTAACAGGTCCATCATACTACCCTTCTCCCCTTATATGGATGGTCCACTCTTAATATATTTCACATTCATTTAATATCCTCGTTACAGGCCTTGTAATAGTCTTCATACTAACCTTACTTGTCGCTGCCTAACGGAATATTCTAAATAGACCGACTGGTTCGTGTTAATTCGTTCATGACTTAGGAAATAATTACATAGATTGATCACAATGTGACAAACGCAACAACATTCTAGAGAGAGAAGCACTCTAGGGAGTAAATACGCAGAAGATTCAAATTAAACACAATCTCTTATTATATTGGAGGGAGTGAGGGGTCTATTCGGGGGGGGGGACATAGCTTTGATATATCTATTAAGTTTAATTGGCTAAAACCAACCTCCTCGTCAAAAATGATTTAACCACCTTCCATAAAACACAAAAATACAACAAAATAATCTCTCGTCAAACCCTTAGAATTTCTGTTCGACATGATCAAGCCTCCTAACCTATTTCCCCGAGTTAAAACACAACAACCCCCGAGTCTTTGCTATACTACGACTACAAACGATTAGGTGCTCTGCCTATGGAGTTGAAAACTCGTGTAGAAAGTCCTACGAGCGACCAGCATCAAGTTTCTGGAGCCGCTGCCTGGGGAATAGATGAAAGGTTTTAGATCATAGTATTAGCTTAGTTCATACTTGTGCTTGTCTATCCCTTCAAAGCGATACTTTAATTTTTCTGCATAATAGCTTTTCTTGTATCTATCTTTTCTTTGTGTTATCTGTTTCGTAACACCATTCTGCGACAACCACCATGGGAGAGTGAGAATCCTATCCGTATTCATAGGGCGACTACTCAAACCAAGCCACGAGGGCTACAGGAAATACCATCGAGCTCCCATAGGAACAACATGGTACCGGCCAATCCATCGATCCGACACCAAGTCCGTTTGGATGCATCTTCGATCCGACACCATCCGGTTGGTGCAAACGGATGCTCATTCCACGGACTTCGGTCCGAGGATCCAAACCAACACCTCAAGGATTTCCTTAAGCTTGTGGACTCGTTTGACCTTGACGGTGACAATAGAGAAAGAACGCGCCTGCGTTTATTTTAATTTTCCCTTCACGATCAAGCTAGCAATTGGCTTGAACACCTTCCTGCAGGATCCATCACCACATGGGTGGATCTTACTACCCGATTCCTTGCTCATTTCTTTCTACTGGGAAGGACCAAAAAACTACGCAATGATATCCTGATGTTCCAACAACATCATGGAGAGTCTTTATCTGAAGCATGGACTTACTTCAAAAAGTCCCTCATCATGGCATCGATCATTGGCTTCAAATCTAAATTTTTTATGATCATGTCTCCTTTCTTCTTAAGTGCGAGATTGACCGCGCCACCGGCAGCAAACTCCATAATAAGATTGCAGACGAATCTTAGGAAATCATTGAGAACCTCGCCCACTATGACCATGAAGGTTGGGATGACACAAAGGAACTCGTTAAACTGGTCAAGGCTATCACTACACCTTAAGGTATCACAAAAACACCCGACCGAAGACTTCTTGAGCTTGAAGATCATATTAACTTCTTACTAAAAGGGTCACGACCGGCACCCCTATCAAGCTTAACACACAACCCTCAAGATTATGTCAATGTTACCCATTCGAGCTCTCACCCAAAAAATCAAAATGAATCACCAATACTAAACTCCTGCGCTTTTCATGAACGTACAGGTCCAAGCCCTCAACCACAAGCATTATGAACTACATTCGAGGCTCGAGTAAGGGACTACATGGCAGCGAACAACGAAAGAATGGAAAGATTTGAGAACGCCATTTTCAAGCAACGCGAGGAGATCAATGGCAGGATGATTGAAATGTTCAGACTTCTCAAGGAACTCACGACCAACAGAACCCCTGAGAAAGTATTGATAAGGGAAGAAGCCACAATCCCCGTCACCAAGAACGTAAACTCTATCTCCCTTGCAAGAGAAAAGGAAGAAAGAAGTGACAAGATGGATGTGACACCCGGCAACAATGAAATGCCCACTAAAATAAAAATACCGGTGAAGGAAGTTAAAATGAATAACAAAGCTGAATGCGAACCAATCAAAATGGCTGAAGAAGAAGAAATGATAGAAGTACCCAGCTCTCAGCCCGTAGAATATTACTTAAAGCATAGCATTAACAAGAATCTAATAGAAGGGCTTATCGATAATCATAGGTTCAATGACTCTCTATCAAGAGTCCGTGCTGGAAAAACAAAAAGGAAAACCTATAACATATCACCTAAGGGGCCGGTTTACAAAGCAATCCTCGGAATAAGGATAATAAGGAAGGAAGACATCAGAGGAAACTTTGAAATACCTTGTAACATTGGAGGCCAAAAAGGCATAAACGCCCTAGTTGACCAAGGATCCAACATGAACATCATGCCCTACACCACCTATATGAAACTAACCGACTAAAGGCCTGCTGAGACATACATTAGACAATCACTAGCTAGTCACTCGTATATCTACCCTTTAGGAATAGCAAAGGACGTTTTAGTTGATGTTGCTGAGCATGTGTACCCTGTGGACTTCATAATTCTAGAAATTAAGGAAGACAAAAAAAGGCCTTTCATCTTAGGGACACCATTCTTGACAACGGCTAAAGCCGTAATTAAGTTTGACAAAGGTACCATAACTCTAAGATCTAGAAAGAGTAAGATAAGTTTCCATAGGGTACCTGAATCCTCCTGTAAGATCGAGAAAGGAGTTAAGAACGACATAGAGCCTATATCCCTTACCATGAGTGTAAATAGGCTAGTTTTAGAATGGGAAGAAAGGATAAAACTCCACCTTAAGAAGGAGATGAAGTTCAACCAATGGAGGAGCAACAACTTCAAAAGTAAACACCCCGCTCCTGTTAAAGTAGAAGGAGGAATGGATGATGAATGAGAAGTCACGTAAGGACGTGTGACTTCGAGTCTAGCTATAAGACTCGTTAATAAAGAAAAGCGCTTCTTGGGAGGCAACCCAATTTACTTTTCCCGCAATTAGGAGTGTCATGTGTATTTTCATTCTTCATAGTTTGTTTTATTATAGTTGAACTATCTTGTAATCATGCTTTGTTTGTCTTTAACCTCGTCTTAATTTCAATCAAAGGTATTTTGCAAATAATAAGTGAAGGGGAATTATCCGGCTTTTGAGCCAAGATTCAAACATGATAAATAAATTGTTTAGAATAATTCGCGTAAGTTTTGAGTCATATGATTGAATTGTTAAATCTCAGGTTTTATGCAGCTATTTGTATAGGAATTAACTTATGGAATCAAGTGCAGGAAATTTTTCATCAAAAACAAAAATTTCATTTTCACAGATCGTGGAGATGGCGTCACGATTTACACGCGATGTAGTCACCATGACACCTATGATGGGGTCAAGTAAACCCTGACGGCGTCAAACGCCCAGGTCCAGAAAACTTAAAGTTTTTAATTAGTTTTGAAAATAAAACTTGCATAACATTTAAAATATGTAATCTTATGTTATAAACATGCAAAACCTAATGAGTTTAACAATTCTCTCATCCTATCTTTACTGCTTTATTGAGTCAAACCTTAATTTCATAATTGTATATTATTATATCGCACATTTTATGCTTGGTATAGTTGTCTTTGATTACATGTTATATTTGACGAGAAGAAGCTTGGAAGTTCTTAGGAAGTTTCATTGGATGATTCTTGGAGGATGATTTAACCAGTTATCGCATGTTTCTTCTCCATTATTGAGCAAACTAGGGGAGTACTAGTTTCTTTTCCTTGTTTTCTTTTCCCTTTATTCGTTTTTACGGGTACTTCTATAGAACATTGGGGACAATGTTCAAGTGTAGGGGGAAAATAAGCCTTATAAACTATTCTTTCATTTTCCATTTGCTTTGTCCTTAAAATGATGGGTAATATATCGAAACATAGCATAAGAGGCAACTTTTACCCAAATTTAATTTTTTTTATGACACATACTGATGAAAACCGAGTATTAATAGCATCTCATGGATAGGAATTTATATGACTAGCACAATAACCCTCAGAATTCCACCCCAAAAATGTGAGGTTCACCTTTAGATCTATAGGAATTTGGGTATCTGTTATTGATACACAAGATAGTTTATACCTTTAGCTTTCTTGAGTTAAGGAGTGAGCAGTCACATATGTCTATCCTGTCATTACGGATGTATACGTGTGGTCTTAGTCTCCTTTTCTAGAGCATTGAGACCGGTATTAAATTATATGAGTGTACCGGTAGCATATTAAATTCTAGAACTTGTTATTGTGATGCATCCCGAGACTGCATAGTAAGTATTAGGATTTGCTTGATAAGAGGCATTAGGATTAACCCATGTTTTAAACCTGTAATTATTATGATGGTCACACCGATCATATAACTATCCCACACCCTTGCCATCCACTCATTATTAGTGTAGGATCCCCCTAGTACAACACTCTGAGCCTAACATTTTTCACGGTTCTCGTAATTTTCTGGTGGATTCTAGATTATTAATGAAGATCATTGTCACCCTTAAACTAATCGTTACACCCAAAAAGCCTTAGCCTACCTTATATGTACTCATTTTTAGTACATTATTGTGTTTAACCCAAGTTAATTATTTGAGTACACGGTTGCTAAGTCCTTATCCTTGTAAATACTATTTTGGGACGATTAGAATTCATGGTAGTATTTATTTTGCGGAAGAATAAGGAAGAAAAGTTAAGTCAATACCCCCATATGTTTGTCAAATGATCTCCATGTTATTTTGATCTATCTCAAATCGGGTCACTAGATAGATTGTAAATATCGAGCATGTAAAAGCTCAAGTGTAGGGGTATGTATTATAAACCCCAAGTGATGTACTATGTTATTCAAAAAAATGAGAAAAGAAAAAGAAAGAGATTGATGTAGGGTTGTGTAGAGTTTCGTCTGAGTCCTGGCTTAGCAACCATACGAAAGTGTATTCGTATAAATAATTAGCTAACCCTTCCACTCCAAATTCACCCAAAGCCACCTAAATGTATCCCATCCGTTTCTGTTTCCATTATATGTTATCTTACACCTACACCCCACAACCCTTTAAAAGACCTCTTAGATAGTAATGAATAATACTTGCACCTAGCGGTGGATGTTTGATCCTTTACCAAGCCTATGATAATTTATATGCTATGACAGGTAATGAGTGTTGATTTTCCGTTTCCCCCATATGTTATAATTTATTATACAACCGAGTAAAAGAGAGAATTTCCAAACACTTATGTGAGGTGCTAGTATATATTTTATGTGCTTTTAATTACAAGGTCTAGAAGGTTATGTTGTAAAATATCTTTAAAGAGTAGGTAAAATGACCCTCATATTGCTATTGTCTAGGTAGAAAAGCCTATTTGCTTGAGGACAAGCAAATCCCAAGTGTAGGGGTATTTGATGATGTGTTATTTTATACACTTTTTCGGGGTCATTTAGCCTCCTAAATCGTGCATTTATGCCTAAAATAGGTACTTAATCGTTCCTTTTCAGGTATTTCACATTTGGAAGGCATTTGGAAGAATTACACATGACTTGGGCTCATTTAGATAAGAAACGGACGAGACTACGGACCTACACCAACATCTCTCAAGATAATGTCCAAGAAGCTGGAGATGGCGTCACAGATTCAACGTGACGCCGTCATAACAAAGACCAAGACGGCGTCACAAGATCTCACAAGGGCGTCAGCCCGCACGATCCAGCCCATTATCTAGAATATTCTTGTCACGAAGGTGTCACGATTAAAACGCGACGCCGTCACAACGATTTTCCTATATATACAAACTCGAAATTAAGGTTTTAAGTGTGTAACTTTAGAATAAAAAGAGGGTACGAACCCTAGTTCATTTAGCAGCTGTTAGGGACGATTTTAGGGCCTAAAAACCCTATTGTACTTCCTTCAATTCATGTTCTAATCAAGTAAGACTTATTTAATCATTCAATATGTCTTGTTGTGTGATTCTTATCTGTTCTTGCTTTATCTATAACATGCTTGGCTAAACCTTCTATTGTGTTTATTTATGATTGTATGAAACCTAGAATGTAGATCTTAGTGGTGTTGCTTCTTGTGATGAATATGCATGTTAGGTCTTAGAAAACCAGCTTTTGTCTGTATCGCTGTTGATATGTCTAGGAAAACATGATTGTGTAGAAAGGATACCATCGGGTAACAGTCTTCATACTACCTTGCCCCTTATATGGTTGATCCACTCTTAATATATTTCACATGCATTTAATATACTCTTAGGGGCCTTGTAATAGTCTTCATACTACCTTACTTGTGCGTTGCCTTAACGGAATATTAAATAGACGGCGGGTTCGTGTAATTCGTTCATGACTTAGGAAATAATTACATAGATCATCACAAGTGTGACAAAGCAACAACACTAGGAGAAGCAATCTAGGGAGTAATACATGATTAAATAAACACAGTCTTTTATTATATTGTTATCACCAGTAGCGTAGTTAATATTTAGTTTAATAGCTAAAACCAAACCCCCTCTCAAATATATGATTTACTTGCTTTCCATAAATCATAAAAATACAAAAATAATCTTCTCTCAACCCTTAGAATTCTGTTAGACCGTGATCAAGCCTTCCTAACCTATTCCCCGAGTGAACGATAACAACCCCCCGAGTCTTGCCTATACTACTACTACAACGATTAGGTGCTCTGCCTAGAGAGTTGTAAAACTTCGTGTAGAAGTCTAACGACAACCGCATCAGTCTTGGTCTCATAGAACCAAACGCCTAATTAACTACTAAGGTACGTATTTTCTTCTTCTTCTTCCTGACTCTAGGAATCTATTTAAGCACTCGAAAATAAAATTTTCAGGATTTTTCATTATTCTACTACACATTATATACTTACTATATGTATGCATTCTCATTATTAAGATTTTCTTTAGTTACACAAAACCCGAAAGCATTTTTTCAAAAATAATTCTTACGACTAGGACTCACATGAAATTATGCATTGTTTAATACAAAGTAAAAAAGTTTTTCATTTCATACATCACATGTCTCTTGAATGCTAAAGGAATTTATATTTAATATGTATTTCCGAAAACATTCAATCGTAGCTACATCAAATCAAGGAGACTTTGGGTTATTTCATATTTATATTTTCTCTTCTTTTGAGTTAAGATAACCGCACCTCCACATTATTTTCATATAGGCACACACTAGAACAAAATTTTATATGCAGATCTGCAGACGCCGATTCCCTTCACTATAAAAGGTTGGTTCCATCCTGCACATGGAACCGGCTGAACAGTCCTGCAGACTTAAAACACAATTTTTAAACTTCAAACTCAACTTTTTCCCACCAAAATCTGCCTATAACATTCAATAGGGCTTAGAGGTTGACTTTAGGAAAATCTAATCACTAGATTTTTACCCAATTTAGAAGATAAAACATTTAATTCTAGTAAAATTGTTCTATAAATAGCTATTCCAAAGATTCCTTCAAAAATTATCTAATTAAAACATTACAATGCGAAAGACTAACAAGGATAACAAATCAACCAATGAGTTTAAATGCACGTAAGAATAAGCATCCGTACATGTTGCTTCATCAATCCACATCTCGCATCTCCTCTATACCAAAATCTATCACCTCCTACCGACTACCAAACAGGTCCTCCACCAAGTCCCATCATGTCTCCACCACTCTCTCTTGTTGTTTCACCCGACGAACTCTTGAGTACTCCAAAGTCAACTCTACCTCCTTTGACTTCACCATCACTGGCTCCATCACAACCATCCAAACAATCCTCCCCGTTAGCCATAAACTTAGATCTGGTTGAGCTAATCTTCTCAACTTCACCTATATCGCCTCACCTATTCTTTGATTCTCTTGGGGACTTGCGTCTACGAACCACCAATCTACCACCTCTAAGACCATCATTTGATTCAATTGAACGCTTGGCTAACCAACCACTGCATCTTCCGGTCATGGAACCTCCTCTTCTACCTTTTCCACCACAACTTCTGCCTTTGGGACCCAATAGTCCCTTTCCCATGCTCACTCATGAAATGTTTTGTGATCATTGTCAACACACGCAAGTCATTGTCAATGATATTCGTGACGAAAGGAGGTTCATCCTTAATTACATCCTCGAACGCCTCGACATCCTTTCCCACAACAATAACTCTTAGATTAGGTTAATATTGAATAATAATTGTATTTTAAAGAACTGTTTCTTGTTCTCAGTTCTTCCCATTGTTGTACTAGATCAATCAAAATGGTCGATATTTTATTGCAAGGAATGTTAGTTCATTAAAATGCGTGTGTGCTTACTTTCTATATAATATGTTTATTTCCTAAAATATTTTTGTCTCTAACCATTGCTCAAAAAGGTCAAAAATTTGACTTTGTATATAGTGGTCGGTCCCCTCAACAGTGAAGGTCAGTTCCCTCTCTAAGAGAGAACCGTCTATGCTAGTTCTACAGTAGCAGATTTTTGCTTCTTGCTTCTAACTTTTGTTTTGTAGGTACTCTTAAAGCAAGGGGGAGCTTACATTTACATAGCTAACATATTTGCTTTGTAGCATTACATATCTTTGATGTTTCCCTCTCTTAAAGAGGATGCCACCGTCAAGGGGGAGTATTGCATCTTGATTCTCTCCGAATCAGCTCTCATTATGGTATTCAACTTGCTTTGTATCGACTCGCGATCACACCATATGTCTTGCATATCTAATCCTTTTGTTTCTACAAAAAGGGGGAGAAGAAAAGCAAAACTTGCTTTAAACTTTTACTTACAACAATCTTATGTTTTGTCATCAACAAAAATGGGGGATTGTTAATACAAATAAACCAGTAAAAATGTTTATTTTTATCTTACGATCTTCTTGTGTTTTGTTGATAACAAAGCATAAATCGTTGCAAGTAATCGTTTAATCATTTATCATTTAAAACTAATCATTTACATTTGTATTTTCTCATTTCTTATTTGCATCATTGATGACATAATCATCCTACCATATCTTAGGGAATTATACCAAAATTACACATAATCTTTTAAGATTTAGCAATCAAAAATTCACATTGTATTTTACATAGCCTGTTCCATTGATTACACTAGCCGGTTCCCAGATTCAGAGGATCCGTGCTACAAAACACATGTCAGAATGCCAGTTCTATTAGCCAACACTGGCTGGTTCTCAGAACCAAAGGATCCATGCTACAGGACAGCCAGTTTCATTGGCTTATAATGGCCGGTTCCATCGTGCAAATGGAACCGGCGGAACCATGCTACATTACATATTAGGCCTATAAATACCAATCCATTTCTTATGTTTTACTCACCCATTCTCATTCTAATCTCTCTAACAATCTGATCATTCTCTTTTCTATAGTTCTAAATTATATTCATATAGCATTTGTAGGTAATTCTCTTCGTGGAAGAAATTTCCAAACAAGTATAAAAGACAATCAAGTTCAATGAACTTCATGTCGCATCTTCATCTCATTATCAAGATTACATTTCTGTATCTTGTTCCTCATTTAGTAGTTGTAGTAGCATATATCATCTTTGTAAAAGAAGTGTAGTTGTGTTGTTTGATTCTACCTTGTGAAGAATCTGATATTTAGTTTTGTACCGTTAAAAGGGTGTAAGCAACGTTGTGAGACTTCTCCGCTAATTGAAGGAGATTGGTGACTAGCGTCTATGAACTCTCGAGTAGGTGACTCGGGAAGTGGAGTAGGGCAAGGAAGGTGTCCTTGTAGCTAAACCACTATAAATGCTTGTGTCTCGGTTTTATCTTTTCTTATTCTCTTTTACATTTACTTGCATTCCATATTTACTTATTACATTATCCAAACATCAATACCGTCAACTCCACATAAAGTTCAAACTAACTTTTGAAAATTAAAATTAATCGGTAAAACTATTTAACCCCCCTTCTAGTTTCCACAATTTTCCTAATATCATTCCTCCTAAATAATGTTCTATAACACTGGTGGTATCTTCAAGCATGACAAAATCGCATTCGTAAGTGAAGTTTCCAACAAAACCTTCAATCCTTTAACCCTCCCTACGAAATTGTTAATTTTCTCATGATTTGATGGTTTCCTTTTAGACTTTAACCCTTCACTCGTGATCTAGTAGTAGTTAAGTATGGACATTACATTGATTGGTGACTCTGGATCAATGTAGGCTTGCCTCTTAAGGAATTGGCCAACCATGCATGAAATTTTTATGTTATCCAAATTCCCCGTTTTTACCTTAGCATTAACCCAAGGAAGCCGTTGGTTTTTCAGAAACCACTCATGATAGCTTAGTTCTTCAATTGTGGGGAAGGTGTCGAAGTATTATAGGTCGTCTTCCTCTTCCACTTTAGTTTCTTCATCAGACTCTTCACTTTCCTCTTCAACTTCTTCTTCTGTTCCGACAATTATGCTATGATCATCTCCCTTAGCTGCATTAGGCTCCATGATCTCTTCTTCCTCAGGTTTTTCTTCTTTTCTTAGAAGGACAATTGAATTAATGAAGTGAACACGTTTTAGGGGAGGAGGGGTTCCTGTTTTGTTCATCTAAAGATGATTGAGATTGATATTTTAGAGAGAGCAGTTTCGATGGGCTTTTGATTCCCTTGCTTCGGGGTACGTCCTTCTCGATGTGCTAATGGATATGGAATTCACGTGAGCCATGGAGTCTCCTGCAGTGTTACGAGCGGGCGTGTTATCAAACCTATCAAAAATGACCTTACATAATGTGTTGATTTTATTGATCACATCATCGTGTTGTTGTTTGAGTTGAGTCCCAAGACTAGATAATATTTTCTCTAGTCGAGAATCAAAATCACTTAGTACCCTCTCAAGCCTTGTTTGATAACTGGAGGAGTAAGTGGAAAATGAGCCATTTTGTAGTCTTGTGAAGGTTTATGTTCCTGTCCAATTGAAGTCTGGTTTATCCTTCCAAGCATTAGTGGCTTCGTTGAAGTTTCTTGGTCCTTAGTTTATAGTGAACTGCTTACCTCCCACTTTGTTACTACGTGAGGATGCATAATTACCAAAAGCTTTTCTCAGGATTTTCCATGCAATATTGAGTGTCGTGGGGACCACTATAGATCTCGCATAAAGAAGTGATTTTATTCACTTGAACAGATGATTTAGGAGCAAGACGAGCTTCCATCAAGCGTTGGACTTGACTTTCGAGCTTGATGAGACGACGGTCAGATATACTCGGGGCATCTTGAGGCAAAGAGATTACCTTGACCAGTTTAGCAAAGTCCCTTAGGTTATTCCAACTTTCGTTGTCATAGAGGGTGAGGTCTTCTAATAATGTACAGGATTCTTTGGCGTTTCTGTCATGAAGCTTATCACCAGCCGAATGATTGATGGTTCGTCTTGTGGCTGGATTGACATGGTCATAAAAGATTTGGACTTGGTGCCAAAGATCGACACCATGATGAGGGACTTTTTGGAGTAATTCCTTAAAACGAGTCCATACTTCAGAAAGAGGTTCACCTTGATGTTGTTGGAACATCAGGATGTCATTTTAGAGTTTTGTAGTACTTCCTGGTGGAAAGAATTAAGCAAAGAAACGAGTAGTAAGATCCTCCCAAGTGGAGATGGATCCTGTAGGAAGACGTTCAAGCCAATTGCTAGCTTGATCGCGAAGGGAAAATTGAAATAAACCTAGGCGCGTCTTTTACCTATTTGCAACATCAAGGTTAAGTGAGTCCACTAGTTTATGAAAATCCTTAAGATGTTGGTTTGGATCCTCAGAACGAAGTCCGTGGAATGAGCATCCATTTTGCACCAACCGGATGGTGTCGGATCGTAGAGGCACCACATTATACCCATCGGGGGAGCTCAGTGGTGTTTTGATAGCCCTCATGGCTAGGTCTGGAGTAGTCTCCAAGAGTACGGATAGGATTTTTGTCTCCCATGCAGGTCAACAAAAATATTTACAAAAACAAAGGGAACAAAGAAAAGATAGACTAAAAGAAAGAAAATAAAAGAAAAATAAAATATCACTTGAAAAGAATCAAGCGAGTAGACCTAAGCTAGATAAAGTTCAAAACCTAACTATTCCCCATGCAGCGGTGCCAAAAACTTGATGCGATCGTGGAAAACTCACAAGGAGTTTTACAACTCCCTAGGCAGAGTACCTAGCGTTGTAGTGTAGTAAGGCAAGACTCAGGGGTTGTTATCGTTCTCTAGGGGAATAGGTTGAGAAGGCTCAAACAAAATATAACATAGGTCTAAGAGATTGAGAGAAGATTATTTTTGTATTTTTATATTTTATAGAAAGCAGGTAAAATTCTGGTTTTGAGAGGTTTGGTTTGGATTTAGCTAATTAAACTAAATATAAATCCAAACTACTTTGGTGATAAATATATGATAAATAAGCGTATTTACTTAATCATGCACTACTTTTTAGTTTGATTTTCCTAATCATGTTGCTTTGTCACACTTGTGATGATATGTGTAAGTATTTCTTTATTCATGAGCGAATTACACGAAAACGCCATCTACATAATATTCCGTTAAGGCAACGCACAAGTAAGGTAGTATGAAGACTATTACAAGGCCCCTAAGAGTACATTACATGCATTAAAACACTAAAGAGAGATCAACCATATTAGGGTTAAGGTAGTATGAAGACTATTACCGATGGTATCCTTTCTATGCACTCGCGTTTCCCTATACATCTATGCCAATTTTGTATCTTATGGCTAGTTTTCTAAAGCTTAACGCGCACATCCATCACAAGAAGCAACATTAAAAGGATCTACAAACTAAGTTTCATGCAATCATAAGTAAATACTAAAGGATCTAGCTTAGCATGTTAAAAAGAAGTGAAGAGCAAGAATCACTCACACAACACATAGACATGTTGAATGATAAAAGATAGAAGATCTCACTTGATTAAAACATGTAATTAAGGCTGATACAAGAGGATTTTAACACCCTAAAACGGCCTAAATAGCAGCTATAATCGTTTTTTAAAAGTAGGGTTCGGTTCCCAAAAGTTACACACTTAAAACCCTAAAAACGAGTTTGTATATATAGGAAAACGGGCGTGACGACGTCGCTTTATAATCCTGACACCGTCACCTCGTCGAATCTTCTAGGGCTTCTTTAAGTCGGTTGGATCCTGACGCTATCGTAAGAATTCTAATACCATCCTTTTTAAGCCATGACGCTGTCATAATAAACTGTGACACCGTCTCCACGCACTGTACGTGTGTTCTTCAAGAAAATTGGTGTAGAGTCATAGTCTTGTCTGTTTCTTCTCCAAATGAGCCCAAATCACGTATATTTCCTCCAAAAGCCATCCAAGTGCTGAAAACACAAAAAGAAATGATTAAGTACATAATTTGGGCATATTGGCACGATTTAGGGGGTTAAATGACCCCGAAAAAGTGTATAAAATGACACCTCATAAAAACTGTTTTCATTAATTCGAGTCTTGAAGACAATGTCAAAAGGATAGCTAGAAATCGATTGTCTGGAGAATTTGAACCATTAGTAAAAGACGCCAATCATCAACTAAACTGCTTTGAAAAGGGTCTTGTCAAAGAAATGAAAGATGATTTAAAATATGTCATGTCTCTTGAAGATGAGTTTGATGAAAGGTGTTTAATTTTAGACATTCAGATATAACTCTTCAAAACTAGTTTGAGTCAGCCATATCAGAGTCACATAGCCATGTGTATGAGAATGAGATTTGTAAACAATACTCATCTTTGGAAAATGAAAATTGTTGTCTCAAAATGACCATTAGCCAGCTTCAAAAAGATTTATTAAAGATGGAGGCACAAAGTATTGCTTTTGAAATTGCACTTTAACATAAGATTCAAAAAAACAATTCTTTGAAAACAATGCAAACAAAAAATGAGAATACTATGGCATCTTTACAAATCAAAAATATACATTTGAAACAGACTTATAATTATTTTTTTGAGTCAATTCAAAGTTAAGGGATGAAACTAATCAATGTGATGATGTCAAACTTAAGTTCGACTTTGATGAGATTGAAACTTAAAACATTGAGTTGGAACATCAAGTGGCTTCATTAATTAAAGAGAATGAACACTTGAAGTTGGTTTACAAGAATTTGTTTGATTCAATCAAAAAGTCACGAGTTCAGACACAAAGTTTAAACGTTTCTCAAAACGAAGCAGAAAATTTAAAGTCTCAGTTGTCTAAATTTGCGGATAAAAAGTTTGATAAAGTTTTTCAAAAGATTGAATCAATGAAACAGATATAGTTTTACTCTCGAATTTCAAATGATTTCCTTCAAAAACCTTTGTATGATTCTGATCCCTCAAATGTTGAATCAGAATCAGGGGAGAAAAAGATTCTTTTCGAAAATGAAACATCATGTTTTGAAACAAAGATTAAGGAGCTCGAAATGATTTTAGCTCAACAAAAAAAATATTTTGAGGATGCCAAAGTCGATTTTTCAAAGAAAACCGACAAGTTCGAAACATATTTTGAAAAACTTAAAAAGACAAGAGTTGTCCTTGAACAACAATTGGATCGTAAGACTTAAGACTCTAAAGCCGAAAAAGATCAGTTTTTGAAACAAATTGCTTCTCTTGAATCAAAGTTGGCATCACAAGATCTTATTTCAAATCAAAAAGAATATAGCGAGTTTAGAATATCATACAATGCCCTAAAAGCAAAGTTTGATTCTCTAAACTGGGACAAAGGAAAATCTCCAATTTCAAACCTTTCAACATCAAAAGTAAGTGTTTCATGGACGATTTACATGGGTGAATCTTCCAATCATTTTCCAAAGAGGGTGTCTTAGTTTACAACCTATTCTTTTCAAAAAGATAGGAAGTTTTCTAAGAAACCTCAAGTTTTTGAAACACCCTCCTCAAAAGGTTTTTTAACTCAAGTGATTCAAGAAGAAATTCTACACTGGTAAAGCAAGTGTGGAGAGCAAAGCACTGTCATTCAAAACAGTTCAAATACTCAAAATCAGAAATGCTTTTGTTGCAAAACAAGAATGACTCTGCTTTGAAAATTTTAAACAGTGGAAGATTTCCGTTCATTTCAAAAATGAATTCTCAAAAGGAAACACCAAATTTCAACAACAAATGGAAATCTTCTTTTTTTTGAGATTTAAAACTCCTCAAGCAACACTAAGTTTTCATAATCAATGGAAAAATAGAAGGAATTTTAAATCTTTGTTGATTCCATGAACATTATTTCCAAATGAAACACCAATTTCTAGTCCTCATTGGAATTCAAATTCTTTGCATCAAATTGACACAACATTCAAATGGTTCTTAAAAGTTGGTAAACCCCTTGGAACTGTGCTTAAATGGGTTCCAAAGGTTTCTCTCTAGTGTGTCATCATGATGGCTTCTGGACATTTTAGTTTAGGACCCGCACTTTAAATTAATGGTTTGTTATTAAATGTCAGATAACAACCCGGTCTTCAGATAAAAGGAAAATGTATGCTTCAGTGCGTTTATCCTTAACAACGAAAAGAGAAATCTTTTCGGTCTTGAGCTATTCAATCAAAACATTCAAATTTTTGTAGCTCAAGTCAATGGCTTTCGTATACTTCAGTACGAGACCCGTGTTTTCAAAGAAAAGAAAGTGTATGTGTCAGTGCACTTATCTTAAGAAAATAAGAGGGAAATCTTCTTGTTTTTCGAGTAAAATTTATTCAAATTTTTTCAAAAAGGTTTTCAAAATCTTTCAAAAAAAAATTCATCAAAATGACTTGTGTACACATCAGTGCACAACTCGAGTTTTCAAATAAAAGGGAAGTGTACACTTCAATGCGCTTTACCTTCAAAAGAAGAGAAATTTTCTTGTTTTCGAGCATACTTTTCAAAAACTTTTCAAAAGTTTGCTCAAAACAATTGACTTCTAAGTATTTCTGCTTAGAACTCAGAATTCAAAGAAAGAAAAGTGTACATTTATGTAGATTTATCCTCACATCGAGATTTTTCAAAAGGTTTTCAAAATTTTGCTCATCAAAATAACTTGTGTACACATCAGTGCACAACTTAGTTTTTAAATAAAAGGGAAGTGTACACTTCAATGCGCTTTACCTTCAAAAGAAGAGAAATCTTCTTGTTTTCGAGCATACTTTTCAAAAACTTTTCAAAAGTTTGCTCAAAACAATTGACTTCTAAGTATTTCTGCTTAGAACTCGGAATTCAAAGAAAGAAAAGTGTACATTTATGTAGATTTATCCTCACAACGAGAAGATAACTACTTCTCGGACTTGAGCTGACAAAAAACGTCAATTCAAAGACATTCAATGTCTTTAGAGCTCAAGTACCATTGGTCTTCAAAAACAGTTGAACATAATTTTTCAAGAATTTATCAAAAGATTCTTTAAAATCTTTCAAAATTATGTGTTCAACACTCTCTTCTTATGGTACTTTCAAAAGTCGAATCATTTTTATACATGGATCAATTTTTGGGGGGAGCTTCTAAAACCAAATCATTTTAATATTGTTGGATACATCTCATAAAAGTTAAATTTTATGTATCCAAAACATTTAGTGGAATTTCAAAAAAAAGGTACTTAATGTCATTTTAAAAAGAGTTTTACATCAAAAGTTTTGATGTTGGTGAACACATCTTCTCCTAAAATATATTTATGTGTTCATTAACATGTAGTGTCCGAGTATAATTTTTCTCAAGAATTTTTTAATAAATTCAAAATCTTTCAAAAAATTATGTACTCGACACTATCTCCATCCCTTATTAATTGAGGGGGAGCAAAGAGAAAATGTTCCAATATTAATCATGCAACAACCATCTTCTCCCATGTGCTTTCAAAATTCTAAAATAGCCATTTTATTTCATTGATATCAAAAACATCATATGGTATGCTATTTTTGAGGGGGATAAAATTGGATTAAAATGGATTAAAATGTGATCGTCTTTGACTCAAGTGCGTAACTCTTTCCTCCGTGTGCGAAATAATTTCAAATATCGATGTGCATGTGTAGGGGAGCATTTCTTAAAATATAAACTTTCAAAGTGTAAAAAGTTTTTATTAATATCAAACACTTTGACTGATTTTTAAATGGTTTTATGGTTTTGATCTCTATACCCATCAACCTACTAATTCACGACGGCGGTGAAGTCATAAGGCGGTTAGGGTTAGGTATAAGTCCGAAGATTCAACCAAAACTGGAGAGATCTACCAAGGACATTCTATTAGCTAGAATTAGAAATCCTTAGGAAAGATGGAGTTGAATGAAATTATGGAAATAATGTTGACTAAGGTATGAGCTAGCACTGGATTAATCACAACAAGGTGCTAGTAATGACGTCTTGGTAAACATTGAAGAGGTTGAGGAATGAAAAATAAATGTAAGGATAAAAGGTTTAAAGAAAGAAGCCCTCCATACAACTTAAGGCAGAAACCGAGTCAATACATATGCTATCAGAATCACAAAGACGATTGCTGGTATTAAAGATAGTTATCATGGACCTAGTAATGCAATGCACAACTCTCCCTAGCCACTCAAGATCTCTTAAAAGATTCTTGTTTCATTTCCCACAGAGATAAACATGTAATCTATCGACTTTCTCACTCTGAGTTAGTTGGTATTGAAAAGGTGGCAGTCAGCACCAGCCTCTGATCACTAAAACCAAGACGCACTTATTGAGTCTAGAGCCAAAAGAGATCAATAAATAATCTCATTAGGACACAATTCCCAAATACACTTGTTGTTCACAATCAAAGAACACAAGTGATATCTTAAGAGTCCTACGCATTATCCTTGTGATCTTGCCAGAACATCAAAGTGATACTTCACAGTATTCACAGTGACGATGGAAATATTTCTTGTGCCAACATCAAACAAGTGTTGTGGTAGGTGACTTGTGTGATCCTATACGGATCAAACTTGTGACAACTAGATATCGATTTTGGTCTAGTCTATGAATTGACGACTCAGTCGGTAAGATAGTAACTAACCGATTCACTCTTATCGTGTGGTCTGCTTTGAGACGTTCTGGTAACGAGAACATGTAAGTTTGGTGAATCTAATGTAATCTATCTTAGAGGATCTAATACTTTAAGTTGGAAATCCTATTAAGGGGGTTCTTCCAAATTGAACCTACCTGATTACATGTCGGTCCTCACGGAACCAAAGGTTATCGCTACCTAATATTGACGAATGACAAAGCCATATTCGTCTATAACTGTGCTTATTACTAACCTTTAATTTCAGGTTTATAAAAAGGTGGTGTTATCTCATTCCAACTGAGTCAGATTCATAACCACATGCTCATACTCAAGAAGTAAAGTTCCAAGTAATCAAGAAAGCTCAAGATAAAGACTTCTGCTACTATGATACTCAACGTCTTCCTTATACTCAACTTCTTCCTTAAATTCATGTAGTATTCAACTTAAAAATTATCAAAGGAGATTGTTTGACAACTTTCAAGATGATATAAAGTATGAGCCTGTTGGTCCAAATATACAAGATCGTGAGAAAGCAAAGTATTACAAAGATGATCAAGTGATAATGAAAGATCTCAAAGGAAAAGTTAAAAGACATAGACAAAGACAAAGACACATAAAAGATCAAGATCAAGATCACAAGTGCATGATTGGAACAAAAGTAACTAGCCCAACTATTACACGAGAAAGACTCAAGATCAAGACATGAAGCATCGAAGATCAAAGATCAAAGTCACAAAGAGAGATATCTATGATAACCCTTTAGGGGGAGATTGTTAGGAATTCAGAAAGTGTTGATCATTTATGAGATCTCAACGATCGTCCCTTAGGGGGAGATTGTTAGGAATTTAGTTTTTAGTGAAGTGACGATCATTATCGATCTCATGAGCCTTGTTGATGTGTTTCAAAAGCTTTAAATTTATAATGACTGAAAATACCACTTTTATTATAAGGAAACACACGGGTAAAAGTATAACCCACGTATATAGTATAATCTTTTTAAGTAAGACCAGGTCGTCCACAGGGATTTGAGTAGTATTCATATAATCATAAGGGAATAGACTTTAACAATTTTGTAAATAACTTTTTACAAGTAATAATAAAGATGAATACTCGAATAGTTGAAAATAATATAAGTGTTGGAACAGATTAAGACCTTGAATATGGAACCTTAACTTATAAAAAGGATTTCTCGTCAGAAAATGTTTTCACAAATTAACTTAAGACTTATATTTAGTAGACTAGACCAAATGTGTCACTTAAATAGTTTAGTTACTTATTATATCAAAGCTTATTTTGTTTATAAATTTACGAAAGTGGATTTCTCGACACAGACGATAAAGATCATAGACAAATCTTTAAAACCACATAGATCATAACAGGTCTTTCGACCTATACCGATATGATTATATAATCTAAGATTGATAAGCAAAAACTGATAAGATAAGATATAACAGGATTGTAACATAAGCTTGAGATTAATAGGATCAAGATCATACCAAACACTTATTCATTATCATAACGTCACCAAGTAGTCATTAAAGATTTAGCCTCTCATGGCTATGAGGTTCATAATATAAGATGATTCAACATGAATTTCCATTATTCCAATATACTAATATGATATTCTGCTTCATTCTTAATCGTTTGATCTTGAATCTTCAAAAGGGTGTGGTGTTTAGGCTTGGTGGATGTGGCTAGTGGTGTGTGAGATTGTTGTATGAAAGGATGAAGAAGAGAATGATTATTGGATGCTTTAAGAATGAAAATTCGTCCTCTATTTATAGGCTGAAAATAGATGAAAAGTGCGACGCACGCAGATATTTGTACGGCGCACTTGGTGATTAAATGCGAGGATAATAAATGTTTAAAGGAGAAG
This sequence comes from Tanacetum coccineum, assembly GCA_026074375.1. Lineage (NCBI taxonomy): Eukaryota > Viridiplantae > Streptophyta > Magnoliopsida > Asterales > Asteraceae > Tanacetum > Tanacetum coccineum. The sequence goes on from BQNB010051903.1 coordinate 26,394, forward strand.
TGTGACGCACAAGATAATTTGTGCGGCGTACTTAGGGTGTTAATGCAGTGGCATTAAATTCTTCATTTAATTCTTCATAGTTGGATAGGAAGTTCGGCGCACACGTTATTTTGTGCGGCGTACTTGGGGTATTAATGCACTTGTTTGACTGAGCTTTAATTACTTCTGACTTTAGGGAGAAGTACGGCGCACAACTGATAAGTGTGGCGTACTTGACATGTTTTTAGAGGAAATGCGGTGCATAACTGATAAGTGCGGCGCACTTACGGACTTTTCAGCTTGAGATTTTATCCTTTTCTTGAGATGTCTTCTAGTGAACCTGTAAGCAATTTATGCTATTAAGTATCTAAAGTTCACAAGAAATAATTAATTATATGCAAATAACGCCACCTAAAACATGTATAATTTAAGCGTTATCAAATCCCTCCACACTTAGCTGTTGCTTGACCTCAAGTAATCAAAGCGAGAGAATAAAATCATTTATCGTGACGTGGAGAAAATTTGGATTTTACAAGTGTTTACAGGTTTAGATAACTTTTCAGGCATTGACATATAACTAAGTACCTCACATAGGAAATGTGTTTGATTTAGAATTCACTCAGTTCACTCAGATAGGGTTTTATATATTTTGTGGAGACACTTAATTTGCACAGACATAATCTAGACAGCTACCATAGGCTTGTACTTGACACATAAACCTGACCGAAGGGCGGAACTTGATACTGAAGTGGAAGCATATACTAATCTTCACGTGTCGGAACTTAAGCCTTTATTTCTTTAAACTTCTATATATACTACACACACATTTTTTTAATATATAATAATAACTAAGGCTAGGCATAGAACTTCATCTTTCAACTTTACTTCTTTACTTAGATATTTCAGCAACTTAGCACTAAAGGGAGTGCTCGCAAGAACATGAACTTGCGGGATTCATAACATATGATTAATCAGGCTTCGGTCTAGTAAATAATGATCAAGCACAAGTTCTAGAGCTTCTAAATTATCGGCTCACTCATAATAATTATCAACCAATACCATTGCTCCAGAAAAGGTGACAAAACCACATATACACATCCATAACGATAGAATAGATACATATGATTGCTCACTCCTTAACTCGAACAAGCTAAAGGCATCAATTATCTTGGATACCAAAAGTGGGTACCTGAATATTCTAAAGGCTTATAATTCTCACGATTTTTTGGTGGGTTGATTTTTGTGCTAATTATAATGTCAATCTGGTTGGATTTGCCTTACTAAGAGCATTTTTTAATTTTTGAAAGCATATATTTATTATAAGATTTTTGATTTCAAAAACATCGGTTGGGTAAAATTTTTGGCAGGGCAAACATGGAAGGATATGATTAATTTTCCCTATTTGGCTCTCCTCCACACTTAAGTTGAACATTTCCCTCAATGTGATAACTGATAATAGAGATAAAATAGGGAAAATTAAGGGAAAACGGTACTTCCCGGGGTATAGAGAAATATAGCTGCGAGGGAGCTATCCTTGAGCAAACTTCATAATTTTCCAAATCTTTAAGCTATATAACCTGCATAAAAGTAAATACAAAAGCACACAAAAAGAAAATATTTTGTTGTTTTTTTTAGAAAATAAATAAAGGATATGAACAGAGGAATGGAGGAGGGACTCCTCTACAATTAAGTGAAGCACGGGTTGCCTCCCGAGAAGCGCTTAATTTTTAAAAGAGTCGTTAGCTAGACTTGAACTTGGTGAGTCATTCTTTGGGAAAGAAGGGAGTCACTGCTTCCCTTTGGTCATTATAATCTTCTTCTTCATGATATAGTTTGAGTCAATGGCCATTAACTATAAATGTTTTTCCATCTTTTCCATAGAGTTCAACATACCCGGATGGATATTGATGTTTCACTACATATGGTCCTAACCAACGAGATCTGAGTTTCGGTTGTTTGAATTTATACTTTGAGTGAAGGAGCAGAACCTTGTTTCTATGTTTGAATTCTTTTCTCATTCTTAGTTTTCTATCGTGCCAGACTTTGGTTCTTTCTTTGTATAATCAAGAGTTTTCATAGGCTTGATGTCTAAGTTTGTCTAATTTGTGTAACTAGAACATTCTTTTTTCACCAGCAGCGGTCAGATCTGGATTACAATTCTTTAATGCCCAGTATGCACGGTGTTCAATTTCAAATGGTAAGTGGAAATTCTTTCCATATATGAGTTTATACGGTGTGGTCCCGGTAGGTGTCTTGTAAGCAGTACGAAAAGCCCATAGAGCGTCATCAAGTTTTCTTGACCAAATAGCAGGATTGTCTTTAACGGTCTTTTCAAGAATTCATTTAAGAGCTCTGTTCGTGTTTTCAACTTGACCAATAGTTTGAGGGTGATATGATGTAGAGAAACAGTGGTTAACTCCATATCTTTGCATCATCTTTTCCATTATTTTGTTGCAGAAGTGAGTACCTTGGTCGCTGATTAAAGCTTTGGGCATTCCGAAATGGCAGAATAGTTTCTTTAAGAAGGTGACAACAACTCGGGCATCATTGGTTGGTAAAGCCTGAGCTTTGGCCCATTTAGATACGTAATCAACAACAATAAGAATGTATTCAAACTTATGCGACTTTAAGAATGGTCCCATAAAGTCAATACCCCATATATCAAAAATTTCACATACTTGAATGTTGTTTAAGGGCATCTCAACATGTTTTGATATATTTCCCGTCTTTTGGCATGCTTCGTAAAATTGAACCAGAGTATGAGCTTCTTTTATGATTGTCGGCCAGTAAAATCCTGAATCTAGGACCTTTTTAGCTGTTACATTTGGTCCATAATGTCCACTGGTTGGTCCGTGGTGACATTGATCTAAGATTGTTCAAGTTTCTGGTCCAGATACACAAAGTCTGATCATTTCGTCAGAACATACTTTGAAGAGATAAGGTTCCTCCCAGAAGTAGTGTTTGAGATCAAAGAAGAATTTGTTCTTTTGTTGATACGTCATCCCTTTTGTTATAATATCAGCTACCAAGTAGTTTGCAAAATCTGCGAACCACGGTTTATTTTTTATGTTAATTTTCATAAGGGTTTCTTCAGAAAAGTTATAATCCACTTCACTGTCATCACTTGACTCGTCCTTTTCAATCCGGGACAAGTGGTCAGCTGCGACATTTTTTGTACCTTTTCTATCCTTGATTTCTATGTCAAATTCTTGTAAGAGTAGTATCCAACGAATAAGACGCGGTTTAGCATCTTGTTTCTTGAATAAATGCTTTAGAGCAGAATGATCGGTGTAAACGATAGTTTTTGGTAGAATAAGATAGGATCTGAATTTGTCGAATGTAAAAACTACATCCATAAGTTCTTTTTTGGTTACGATGTATTTTTGTTAAGCGAGATTAAGAAGTTTGCTTGCGAAGTAGATCGGGTGAAAGTTTTTACCATCTTTTTGACCTAAGACAGCTCCAATTGCGAAATCACTTGCATCACACATAAATTGAAACGGAAGATTCCAGTTTGGGCTTACGATCACAAGAGCACATATGAGTTTCTCTTTCAATACTTCAAATGCTTTTTGACATCCATCATTGAATTCAAATAGAGTATCTTTTTCAAGCATCTTAGTTATAGGTCGGGCAATTTTCTAGAAATCTTTAATGAAACGTCGTTAAAAACCAGCATGTCTGAGAAAGCTTCTAACACCTTTGATGTTAGTAGGGGGAAGTTTTGAGATAACATCAATTTTTGCTTTGTTAACTTCAAGTCCTGCGCCAGACACCTTGTGTCCTCGGTTACGGGTATTCTGGTGAGCGAGGATTTAGAGTTTTGCTTGCGAAGTTTGATCGGGTGAAACGTTTTTACCATCTTTTTGAACCTAAGACAGCTCCAACTGCCGAAATCACTTGCATCACACATAAGTTCAAACAGGAAAATTCTAGTTTGGGCATACGGTTCATGGGAGCAAAAAACCCATGTTTTGAAAGGTTTCTTTCGAATATTTCATAATGCTTTTTGACATCATCGTTGAATTCAAATGGAGTATCTTTTTAAGCAGCGTTTAGTTAGAGGTCGTGGCAATTTCGAGAAGCGAAATCTTTATTGAAAGTCTCGGTAAAAACCGGCATGTCACAGAAAGCTCTCTAACACCTTTGATATTAGTATCGGGTTGAAGTTTTGAGTGGATACATCAATTTTTCTTTGTCACTTCAGTCCTGCGCTAGTCACCTTTGCTGGTCAAAGCACTTGATGATCCATTCTTTGACCATGAAGTGACATTTTTACCCAATTTAAGGACACAAGGATACAAGCACAAGAATGAGCACTCCTTAACAACGTTTGTGGATTGTGTGTGATTGGGAGCATTTGGTGGTTGAGGCATTTTATTTTATCAAAGGATTGTTTAGGCAATTTTTCGAAAAGATGTAGAGGTCTCCAAAGACGGAGAAAGGTAAAATAGGAAGAAGGGAAAGAGAGAGATACAGAAATCGTTCCATGAATACTACAACGGATTCTTCAATCATGCTCGCGACGATGATTGCCACAATTGCATCTTTGGAATGTAGGCTGGGGCATTTGCATAGCCCGAAAAGGGCATTACGCCTATAAGGTATGTTCCGATTTTACCCGAAAGGACATGTGAATGTTGTTTTTCTTGGTCCATAGGATCGATAGGAATTTGAAAATATCCAAAAAACCATCGAGGAAACAGAAATATTTATTTCCTATGAGTCTTTCTAACATTTGATCCATAAACGACAAAGGAAAATGATCTTTTGCGGTTGCATGATTGAGTTTACAATAATCGATGCATACTCGCCAACCCGTGACAGTTCGTGTTAGAACAAGTTCATCATTTTCGTTTGTGACAACTGTAATACCTCCTTTCTTTGGTACACAGTGAATAGGACTAACCCAAGGACTCTCGGCAATTGGGTAGATTATACCGGTATCCAAGAGTTTCATAATTTCTTTCTTAACAACTACTTGCATATTTGGATTTAACCTTCTTTCTTTTTGGACAACTAGTTTTTTGTCATCCAGAAGTTGTATCTTGTGTTTATAATATGATGGACATATACCAGGAATGTTTGTCGTTTTCCAAGCAAAGGCTTCCTTATATTTTTTAAGGACAGATACAAGTTTGCTTTTGTTTTGAGCAGATAGTTGAGATGAAATTATTACAGGAAGAAAAGATGGTTCTTCCAGGAATACATATTCCAAGTTATTAGGAAGGGGTTTAAGTTCAAGATCCGTAGGAGGTTCTTCGAGAGATATTTTGATTTTATAATCGGTGTTGATGGTGATTTTCTCGAATGATGTTTCTTCGGTATCAGATTCATATTCATAATTTTCATCGGCAGCCATTGCCATGAATTCATCATATTTGGAAAAGATTTCTTGTTCGAGAAGGTTTCTTTTGATGGAATGGAGGATTTTGCTTCCCTCGTCTAGAAGAGCATCGAAATCTTCTTCTAAGATTTCATCGATAACATCGATACTAAAACAAGTATCATCATTTGAGTGAGAGTGTTTTATCGCAGAGTCGATATTAAAGATCATTCGTTCAGTCCCAACTCTAAGATTGAGTTCTTTCTGTTTAACTTGAATAACTGCATCAGCAGTGTAAAGAAAAGGTCGTCCTAAGATGAGGGGAATTTTACTGTCTTCGACCATTTCGAGAATAATAAAATCGGCAGAAAAAGTGAATTTACCAACTTCAACGAGCATATTTTCAGCTATTCCAACAGTGTATTGGAATGATCTGTCGGCTAATCTTATGCTCATTTTGGTAGGTTTAAGAGTTTTAAGAGATAATTTTGCATATAAGGAATATGGCATAAGATTAATGCTAGCACCTAGATCGGCCAAAGCATTACAGGAGAAAGTTTTGTTAAAATTACATGGAATAAGGAAACTTCCTGGGTCTCCGAGTTTTGGTGGAACTTTATTTTGGATCATCGTTAAACTTTTATCGCTTAGGAAAGCGGCAGAAATTTGTTCGATTTTATGTTTGTTGCTTATAAGTTCTTTAAGGAATTTTCTATAATTAGGCATTCCGGCTAAGACATCGACAAAAGGCTGACTAAACGGTTGATTCGAACGGCTTGGATCATGTCGAGAAAATTTTTCCGTATTGGGCCTTCATTTTTTCTTTTAACGGCGGTTGAGGATTATGGAATTTTTGGCTTGTATGAGTTTGGGTGACCGGCGTTTCTTTGACTAGTTTTGTGGGTTGAGTTTTTGGATTTTTGTTGTGATGTTGTGTTGTAGGGTTCATCGTCTTCATCATCGCTATCGAAGTTGATAGGGTTTTTGGAATTATTCTGTTGATCATCCGGGTTATCTGGTGGATTATAGGATTTACCACTTCTTGTGAATACGACATTCACATGCTCATTACGAGCTTGCGGTGGTTGGTAAGCTTTGCTACCTCGTGGGTTTGGTTGAGTATTGCTTGGAAGAGATCCAGAAGGTCGACCAGATTGCTTATCAGCGAGTCTGTCAAACTTATTTTTGAGGTTTTGGATTGAAGCTTGATGATTTTTGGCTATTGTTTCGAGTTGAGTTTTGAGGTCCATTAATGTTTCTTAAACAAAAGTGTTGGTTGATTGTTGAGACTTCATGAAATTGTTGAATTATTTCTGAAGATCGTAAGGTTTATCATCGGTATTGGATCAGTAGTTCTCTCGGTTGTAATCATTTCATCCGATTGAATGCCAATTATCGCGATTCGAGTCTTGGTCGTGGTAATCATTGTAAAAGCGAGTCTTACGAAAAGTTTGCATGAATTTAGCTTCTTCTTTATGGGACATAGGCATGTCGTCATCGTCAAGATCGAATGTTGGTTGTTTAGCTCGAGATTGGAGTTCTTTGTACAGAGAATCCATTTTTATGGTCATATCATCCATTCGGGTCATAATTTTGTCAGTATCGGAATTACTATTACCTTCATCGGCGAAAGCAACAGTTTTCTTAAGAGCTTATTTGGTTTTTTGATTTTTAGCCCAATCGAGCTTGAGTAAGCTTTATCTTCGAGAAGCTGATAAGCTTGATTTGGTGTTTTATAAAGGAAAATACCACCTGCTGTGGCATTTAGAACTTCTTGGGTTATTTCACTGAGACCATGATATTTTTTTTTTGATAATATTGCCTTTGGAAAGGTTATGACCATGGTAGTTTCGGTGCCTATTTTCCTTCACACGAAGCAAGCACGGTTAGAGATGCGTTTTTCATGTTGAGGAAAAGGCTATGGATTTCTTGAGGAGCTGGGTCTAAAGAGCTGGGGGAAAGAATCGACTAATGAAAGCAGTTCAAAGTTCATCCCATGTTTCAATAGTTCCTTCGTTTAGTTCGTCCAACCATGTTTTTGCTTCACCAGTGAGTGATAGGAGAAACATCATCAGGCGAACAGCTCATTTTCGGTATCTCTGTATTTAAACATATCGCAGATTCCGAGGAATTCATGAATGTGTTTACGAGGATCGGTTTTGGTTCTGCCATCAAATTGGTTTCCTTTAACGAGAGTCAAGTGGTTACCCTTAATAGCAAATTCGTTTGCGGTTTCAGGAATGGTGATTGCGGAACTAGGAGTTGGAGCGACAACATGGTCGGCAACCCACATGGGTTCGTCATCCATTGGATTGTAATTATGAAGAATATCAAGAAAGTGATGAAAGTAATTGATGTTGAGAATTGACGGATAGACAATTCTCGGGTGTTGAGGTGGATTGTTTCTTTGATTGTATGGAACTCTTCTGTTTCATCGACGAAGTATTCAATTCAGAGTACGTTCAGGTTCAGGTAAAGGTTCTACAAGTTCAGAATTTGAAGCACGTGTATGCATCCAAAGGAAAAAATTATTTGGGTCAGTTTGCCAGAAAACTGTACTGTGATTTTTGAAAAAGATGGAGAGTTAGAGTAATTTTCTAGGTTGACTCAAGAATAGCTTAAAAATCTCCCGGCAACTGCTACCAATTTTATTATAGGGAAACACACGGGTAAAAGTATAATCCACGTATATAGTATAATCTTTTTAGGTAAGACCAGGTCGTCCGCAGGGATTTGAGTAGTATTCTAATAATCAGAAAAACAGACTTTAACAATTTTGTAACCAACTTTTTACCAGTAATAATAAAGATGACTACTTGGATAGTTGAAAATAATTTATAAGTGTTGGAATTGATTAAGACCTCGAAGATGGAACCTTAACTTATAAAAAGGATTTCTCGTCAGAAAATGTTTTCACAAATTAACTTGATTAACTCAAGACTTATATTTAGTAGACTAGACCAAATGTGTCACTCCAATAGTTTAGTTACTTATTATATCAAAACTTATTTTGTTTATCAATTTACGAAAGTGGATTTCTCAGCACAAACAATAAAGATCATAGACAAATCTTTAAAACCACATAGATCATAACGGGTCTTTCGACATATACCGATATGATTATATAATCTAAGATTGATAAGCAAAAACTGATAAGATAAGATATAACAGGATCGCAACATAAGCTTGAGATTAATAGGATCAAGATCATACCAAACACTTATTCATTATCATAACGTCACCGAGTAGTCAGGAGAGATTTAGCCTCTTATGGCTACGAGGTTCATAACATAAGATGATTCAACATGAATTTCCATTATTCTTAATATATAATCTGATATTTTGCTTGTTTTGATGTTTGATCTTGAATCTTCAAAGGGTGGGGGTGTTTATCGGTGTTTTGGTAGGATTGATTGGAAGATATGGTATGTAGAATTTGATGAGATGATTGAGGAATGAAGAGAGAAATGATTTTTGGGGTGCTTTAAGAGTAAAAATCCGTCCTCTATTTATAGGCTAAAAATAGGTAAAAAGTACGGCGCACAAGGATATTTGTGCGGCATACTTAGTGATTAAATGCAAGGATAATAAATGTTTAGTGGAGAAGTGCGGCGCACAAGATAATTTGTGCGGCGTACTTAGGGTGTTAATGCAGTGGCATTAATTCTTCATTTAATTCTTTGTAGTTGGATATGAAGTGTGGCGCACACGTTATTTTGTGCGGCATACTTGGGGTATTAATGCACTTGTTTGACTAAGCTTTAATTACTTCTGACTTTGGGGAGAAGTGCGGCACACAACTGATAAGTGCAGCGTACTTGGCATGTTTTGAGAGGAGGTGCGACTCACAACTAATAAGTGCGGCGCACTTGCAGACTTTTCAGCTTGAGGTTTTATCCTTTCCTTGTATCTTGATTTCCAATATGTATAATTTGGGCGTTATGAGTTAATTTAAGATGTCCGATCTTTTCCTCGTAACTTTGGCATAATAAAATGCACTACCAGTTAGCTAAATTAAACTAAGCTGCATTGGGCATGCTATATTCCAAAGGTTTCAAGCTAGCATCACACATGATGAAGTATAATAGTTTTATCATATAAACCCTTAGCAAAATGGTGAAGTATAATAGTATGTGATTATATTAGCCGATACCTTTTGGACTTGCATACAACAAGTAAACAAAGTTGCACATGATGTAAGATTTTGGTTGTGCTAATAAAGTTAATTCAACATATTATAAGCTAAGTAGGCCCTCGACTACGAAGGGTTACTTCCTATATATTCATATTAGACTAAATAAAAAAGTGGCAAAATGGATATGTTGCATGTTCAGGCCCCTCTAGGGTTATTTACTTGAATAATTGTGAACATTTTTTAAAGTGAAAATTTCTTCTTCATTTAGTACCTTATCCAAGATGAAAACGTTTGTGGTAATACGTTCTTCGCCGATGGCTTTCAAGAATTGACCATAAGCTGTAAATCAAAAATCAAAATGTTATGGTTCTAGACATGTGCCTTGGTAGAGATCATAATAGATTAGATTCATATTGAAGCCTTCAATCTGATCGCCAAATATATTTCAACTCTAACCACATTATGACTACAACTGAATTTCAATACACTTGTATTTAGAGTGTAGATACATGTAGGTTATTAGATAATAGGGAAACTCACCATCATTCTAGCATAATCATACCCAAGTCCTTGATTTTGGACTCCATGAGTTCAAAAACCACTCGTCTCAAACCCTCTTCCAGGTTGCCATCCAAAACCGTTGCTTTTTCTTTTGCTGGTTTATAAGAGTAAGATCGTTATGGGCGCAACAATATTTCCAAATGAAGACACCCGTTAAAAAATACAAAGGATGAAGAAAAGTACATGCATTATGGTGAGGAAAATACAGATTCAATTTTTTTTACCTTCAGTTGCAACGCTCACTAATTGGCGGAAAAAAAAGAATGATAAACATGACTCTGAAAAGCTTGTAATCATGTCATAACATTTGCATCAAACAACCCCGCAGCTGTAATGAAATGACAAAGTGTCATAAACACCCAACTTACATTAATGATTTATGAGATGTGGAACTTTATATGGAACTTTAGCTCATAATATTTTCCTCTACGATTCTCTGTTATGTTCTTCAAGAATTCTTACTTAATAGTTATTCAACCCGAGAGTGAACATGTGGTCTTGCGAATATAAAATGATCCAATCATGACTGAAGCAACTTGTATTGACTATAAAGAAGTGATAAAGCACAACCAAGAGTCGAGCGACATGTCTTCATTTGCATATTTATTCATATTTATTTATATATTAAAAGGAGTAAGATCTAGCGAGTCAGCTGACCCGGCCCATTATATGGGTACGGGTGGGCCCATTTAATATTTCTTCGTTTAGGGCTTCGGGTTTGACCTTGACTTTTCCAGGGTTGACTTTGACTTTTGTTGACTTTGGCTTCAATTTGACTTTGTCTTTTCCACGCTTTTCCATTCCGTGCTCGATTTTGTCCGTTTTTGCTTATTTTTTTGTCCTTTTCTCTGATATCCGTTTCCTGCACAATATAAATGAAAACATACAAATACAATGTATTTTTGGTACGTTTTTGGTCATTTAAGTCCGGTTTTGATGGAAAATGATATGTGTAATTAAGCACATACCAAAATTTCAGTAAAAACCGGCATGTCCAAGAAAGCTTCTAACACCTTTGATGTTTGTAGGGGGCGGAAGTTATGAGATTACGTCGATTTTTGCTTTGTTAACTTCAAGTCCTGCTTTTTTTTAATATAACCGTTTATATCCGTTGAGGGGAGCGGATTTTTGAATTTTAAACCATAAAAAATCCCATTTTTACCACTTAAAAATCCTATAAATACCTCCTTATTATTTCATATTTCACACACACTTCCAATATATTTTATAACACACACTTTTCTACTTCTCTTATTTTTCTCTCCAAAAAATGAATCCCAACCAACATAATTAGATCTCAGGTATGCTAAACGACCCAAACAACCAAATTTCGGGGTCTTCCACGAATCCGACCAATAATCTGGGCTCCTCCTCTCAACCTCCATATAACTAAATGCCTTATTATCCCAATTTCCAAACCCCATTGGTTAATCCCGATGAATTGTGGTTATTTAATCAATGGAAAATGCAACAACAAATGGGGTTTAACCATTATTTTCAACAACAACAACAACCAAACCAATCCACCGCTTCTCAACCATAATCTGACCACCAATCCTTTAACTTAATCGATGAAACCAAAGACGAGAACGAAGAGGAGCCGATCCCGACGTTGAAGAAGACGAGCCGTGGCGTACGTTTGAAGGCGAAGGCCAAAAAAACCAAAGATACCGAATCACAAGTCAAAATTAAGAAACGAGCTTGAAACGTATGGAACCAAGACGAGGAGTTGCTTTTGGCAGAAAGTTTCATTCAAATTTCCGAGGATCCAAAAAGGGTTGTGATCAACAAAAAGATACCTTTTGGTATAAAATACTCGACGTGTACAATACCAAAGCCAAGAGACGCGGTTTTATTAAGCGTACCAAGAACATGCTGATGGGAAAGTGGACTCCAATGAATGCAAGCATTCAAAAGTTTAATCAATTAGTGTCGAAAATGCTTACACGTAGTGGGGAGAACAATGAAGATTGGATAACGAGGGTGGAAGTGTTGTACAAAACTCACGTGGGTACTGAGTTTAAGCACAAGAGTGCGTGGCTTTTTTTGAAAGGCAAGCACAAGTGGACAAACCCCGAATCGACAAACGCAAGAAGTAATCGTTTTCATGTTACCGACGAAGAACCTGAGCATTTTGGAGATGATGCGTTGCCTCGGCCACCCGGGTTACAACGAATTGCTAAAAGTTAACGTTTTGGTTCTAACTCGACCGCTAGCTCCGGTTCAAACCCGATAATGTATTAAGAATTCATGAAAGAACAATACGAGTTAGACTGCAAAGCAAAAAATGCAAGTGATCGAGCAAGAGAGCGAAGAGCAAAGGCAGTTAATCCATGCTCAAAGGATTGTGAAGGAGATGAGAGTGTTACAAATCGACACACGCGGAATGGATCCGGCCGACGCCGTTATCATTAACGCCCAAAAGGCACGAATCCGAGCGGCATATCAACCACCACCAAACTAGCCGACGCCGTTTACTTTATGTAGCGTTTTTAGTTTATGTCTTTTGTTTCTTGTTTTTTTATTTTTATGTAATTTTTTTTAATTTAATGTAATGTTTTTAATTTAATGTATTGTTTTTAATTATATTGGGTATTTTTTTAAATTAAGTAAATTTAAAAAAAAAATTGGCCAACGGCACCAAAAATGTGGTGCCAACAGATGCCTCAGCAAATGTGGTGTCGTTCTCCATTTTGCTGACGTGGCACCACTTTTTGAGAATTTTTGAGAACGGCACGAGCCCAACGGCATGACCGTTCCCAGCACTCTAAGGAATTTACCAAAGTTAGGCGTTCCAGCTAAGACATCGACAAGAGGTACGTTGATTCGAACGACTCAGGTCACGTTGAGAAATTTTCCGTATTGGGCCTCCATTTTTTCTTTTCTAAGGCGTTGAGGATATGGAATTTTTTGTTTGTATGGTTTGGTTAACGGTGTTTCTTCGACTGGTTTTGTGGGTTGAGTTTTTGGTTGTGGTGTAGGTTCATTGTCTTTTTCATCACTATCAAAATTGATAGTGTTTTTGGAATTATTTTGTTGATCATATGGGTTATCTGGTGGATTATAGGATTTACTACTTCTTGTGAATACGGCATTCACATGCTCATTACGAGCTTGCGGTGGTTGGTAAGCTTTGCTTCCTCGTGGGTTTGGTTGAGTATTGCTTGGAAGATATCCAGAAAGTCGACCAGATTGCTTGTCAGCGAGTCTGTCGAACTTATTTTTAAGGTTTTGTATTGAAGCTTGATGATTTTTTCCTACTGTTTCTAGTTGAGTTTTTGGGTCCATGAATGTTTCTTTGACAAAGGCGTTGGTTGATTGTTAGGACTTCATGAAATTGTTGAATTGTTTTGAAGATCATAAGGTTTATCATTGGTGTTGGATTGGTAGTTGTCTCGGTTGTAATCATTCCGTCCGCTTAAACACCAATTATCGCGATTCGAGTCATGGTCGCGGTAATCAATGTAAAAACAAGTCTTACGAAAAGTTTGCATGAATTTAGCTTCTTATTCTTCACGGGACATGGGCATGTCGTCATTGTCATGATCGGGTGTTGGTTGTTTAGCACGAGATTGGAGTTCTTTGTACTGAGCATCTATTTTTATGGTTATGGCATCCATTCGGGCCATAATTTTGTCAGTATCGAAATTACTATTACCTTCATCGGCGAAAGCAACAGTTTTCTTAAGAGATGATTGTAACACCCTCAAATCTGGGCACGCAGCGGAATGATGAATATCCGAGGGCGTTACATTTATGGATCAATAGCACAAGATCTGAGAACGACTACTAAACGTGTCGTTTGAAAAAGATACATTGGATTAACAAAATATTTGTTTGTTACATAAGCCCATGGCTTTAAATTGTTCAACAATATAAATAAAGATTCCGATTTATAACAATTGTCCCCAAAATGTAATAAGACCCCAAATCTTAAGTGTTGACTCTTCAATTATTGACTTCCAATGTATCATCGCACCTCGTGCCTTATTGACCTAAAAAACATGCTTAAAACGTCAACATAAAGTTGGTGAATTCATAGGTTTATGTAAATCAATGGTAGGACCGCAAGATTTCCAAGTGTATGATTTAGCAACACATGCAAACATCATAAAAAAGTGATTACGTTTTCCTAAGCTCATGACACCGAAGCTTGACATGTATAAATGCAAATAAATGCCAGTAATTGCCCATGAATGATGTTCTAACCCGAAACATCCCAAATTCGACATGCTATAACGTTTGTTCCCAGTGATAGCTATAACGTTTGTTCCCAGTTCATGATAATGGGCTCAATGGGTTATCGCTACTTAGGCAAACACGTGATCGTTGTATAAAATGTACACTTGCGTCCA